>KZ346128.1:2621-13952 GCA_002352805.1 Teladorsagia circumcincta | reverse complement strand
ATCAGAGGCCGTGAGCGGAGCTTCGGGCACCTATTGGCCGACTGTTTTCCGATTAATTTCGAACGAAGTGGTCAAATCGCACCATTTCAGCCTGCAACCGAGGCCTCCCTCTGTACCGCGACCGAACGACAGGAGTCAAGCAAGAGCCAGTATATTGCCAAGGAAACGATAATGGTTGTAATAATCCGAATTATCAATGCACCACAATGGGTACACTCCAACAATGTTGCCCAACCTACTGTGAGTATGATTTCCTAACAAAACTCCACGGTTTTGTAAGGTGTGTGCCAATAAGTCCGTTTTATAGTGTTTATTTGCTCTCGCAATGGTGGTATACCTACGGAAGTGTACAATACGGCCGGAGGTCTTCCAACAGAATATTTCGATGTAGGAATTCCTGACGGTACCGGGACCACATCGCCCAGATTCTATTATGATTCCAGAGAAGGCAGATGTATTCAGTTCTCGGTGCGTTTTTAGTTACAGTTGCACAATGTGGATGGCTGACGCGTGAGGTGCGTCGCGGCTAAGTAGGCTGTTATGTTGAAACGAACAAATTTTCAGGGAGGCAGAGTAGTTAAGCGTGTTGGAATTCGCTATAAAGCGATCATAATCTGGAGACTCAGCGACCACGCGCCTCGCTGGAACATGACTCGCAAAAGAAATAATCAGATCACTGTCATTGTTGCGCAACTTGCGCAACGTCCACTGCTGACGCGTGCGGTCGCGTCGCGGCTTGGTTGACTGACGAAAACCTCTCGAAGGAAGAATGTCCATGGAATATAGAACAGTTCAAGGAACGGAATGCTCTAAAAATCCTCGCAATGCATAATCGTGATCTGGACGCTCTGCGACCGCGCGCATCGTCGACCTATTATTCACCAGAGCGAAATATTGCTGATATAGAGCAGTTTCAAGTTTTTTTGCGGGAAAGAAAAAACGCGTTTAAACTCTCACAATGTGTGATTGTGGTCTGGACGCTCCGCGACCGCGCGCGCCGCAGACCTTTGATTCACTAAAGCGAGGGATTGCTGATATATAACAGTTTTGAGAATGCTTTGCAAAAAAAACACGTTAAAACTCTCATCTGTCTGATTGTGATCTGGACGCTCCGCTAGCGCGCGCATCGTAGACCTATGATTCACCGAATCGGCAAATTTTGGAAATGAATCAAAGTGCCACTATTGGCTACATTTTTCTTACAAAGTCATTTCAGGGATGTGGTGTGTTACTTGGGTAGAATAGAATCATGACAAACCTACTGCGCGACCGCGATCGCCTTGCGGTCTACACCTGCGCCACTTTTGTGCACGCGGAATGATTTCGTTAGAAGCGTTTTGAGCAGGGTCTTATTGGGGACAACAGCTACCTGCTGTGCCAGACAGTCACCGAAAATTTATATGTACAGTATAGCTATGTCATATTTCAGTACCTTGGCCAAGGAGGTAACTTCAACAACTTCTTGTCACAGGATCATTGCGAAAAGTTTTGCTCAAGAAGTAAGAAACATAGCTTTTCCAGGTTCATTCAATGTTTTTGCTAAAGTTATTGGGCCATTTTAGTCCTCTGCTCGGCCGGTGAGCCATTGAAGGACTCGTCCGGTGAACGAAATATGGAATGCTCTCCAACTGGTAGTGGTGCGAACTCATGCCCATCCACACATTCCTGCGAAAGTACTTCAGGTCAGTCGAATTTGATTCTGATCGATTTTGTGCCGCTAGCGCCAGTTGAACGGATAGTGTTTAGGATCGACCACTTTTGGTGGTGTTTGCTGTCCACGTCCGCAGTACGTGTGCAAACTTCCGCGTGAGCAGGTTCGTCATTGGGCTCCGTCGTGAGACTTTCTAACACAGCGCGCGCCGCCCGGCTCGGCCAGTAGCCATCCGTATATTTGCAGGGTAATTGTGGAACGTACTCAAATCGTTGGTGGTTCAACGCGAAAACCGGTAACTGCGAAGAGTTCATCTATTCCGGTTGTCAAGGAAATGCGAACAATTTTGAAACGTACAAAGAGTGTCAGGACTACTGCCGTGATGCCAGAAGTACTAATTGACATTTGAAGGGTTTCTGAGTGATTTAAAAGCTCTTCTCTTCTTCAGGTGAACCACAATGCATACAGGGAACAGCGCTTACCGATTCAAATGGTAACTTTATTATTTGCGGCGGTACCACAGCTGCATCCACCACTTGCCCAGCCAATCACTATTGTTACTACGATGGAACCACCTATGGGTGCTGCCCCACACAAGGTGATTTTTTGTTGCTTTCTTCTGCTAGAGATCACATAGGTTTCAGGTATAACCTTGGATGTGGTAGAAATTTTGACCTACAAAAATCGAGGGTTGAAGAGAAAAACTTCAAGTTCGTAGACCAGGGGAGAGGGCAACTTCTAGGCAGGGATCCAGTCAGGTGATTGCGCGCGAGAGGGGTGAGAGGATAGCGCTCGAGCTGGGAATCGAGGGGGCAAATAGGGATGTGCGGGACCGAGACCGAAACAAGCAAAGGGTTCCTTTGTGAACTAGGGCCATTTTTGTGAAGCAGCTATGGTGACTTGCTGAAATCCCATTGGTGGGATGCGCCATGCATTCGCCTTCTTTTAGTATTGAATAAAAGGGATTTTGCGCCGAAGGGTACCACCGTGCAGGGGCCAGTCAACATAAGGACCAGTAGTTTTATGAACCTAGTCAAGTATAACTACCCACTCTATCAATACTAGTTACCACGGAATCATGAAATCAGGTGGGGTTGGTACGGTCCGCTCAAAGGACAGGGGGCATTCCTCGCCAGTGCTCCTTCGCCCTCTATCCAAAATCCGTAGAATTAACAGTTTGTGGGCAAGCAAAATTGAGGGACGGGCAATTCGATACGTAACCTGTGCATCCACTGTTGGCTTTCTTTCCTTTCTTTCCAAGAACCGCGCAGAAGTGGTCCGGAGAACAAAAGAACGGGAATGCTTCTCGGACCAAAATTATCGCGCAATCTTTGGAAACGCTACAATCCCAGAAAATTTACCCTGCTGTTGAAAACGAGCAGGGTAAATTTCTGCGATTGTACATTTCGTTTATTTTTTTGGAAATCGGGAGGCACGAGCAGACTTGAAATCCGCTTTTTTCAGCATACACCTGCTCGTTGTCCTACAAATCTGGTGCGTCATGTGGTCCAGCTGTCACCCGATGGTACTACGACTCAACAACGCGAACCTGCCAGACGTACTCGTTCAATGGATGTGATGGAAACTCGAATAACTTTGCCACTCAACAGGATTGCAAAGATTACTGTCGTGTGGAGTCCTGCCCAGATGGAGGAGAGGTAAGCGCCTTCTGGAGGTTCTCCAAAAGGTTTGAGGATGGGGGGTAATCGTTACCAGATAAGAAGAAAGATCAGCTGATTACTTTCGTCTGGGCACCCATTTACCAGGCGGAAGCCGCCGTTGGGTCTTATTCAGTAGAGGGGAAGGCACTGCGGTATAAGCTCTAGTCCAATGCTGATTTGGCTCAAGGAGTCTTTTACAGGTAGGAACTGTTACCGGCCTATTCTTACACCATTTTTTAAATGCACGTTTTTGTACTTCACAGGGCGAAGAAGCTATTGTGAGTTGGGAGACCACGTTGCCCTTCCCTTCCTGAAAGGGACCCCCTGCTTTTGTGGGTCAGGTTTTTTTTTAAGGTCATACTATATCCTGATCAGCATCATTCGCTCAATTGTCTTCGCGTGGAAGGACGTTGACGAGCGCCAGGTCATGTTTGTCTACGGAGTGAAGCTTCGCCGCTCTGACCCTCAGCTAATCTGCGCTCTATTGACTAATCAGGAGAAGAGAGTGCGAGCGGATGTTTGTTCGTTTTTGTCGGTACCTTTCTGTACCTGGCTGATCTCATCTCGCAAGCTCAATGCTCATCGATGTCTCAACGCCTTGACGGCGTTGATACCGTGGAACAAAAACTGCTTAGTAATCTTTTTTTCTGGAAGACCTTTGAAAGTGATCTTTCTAGGTGTGGAAGGAGCAGAACGGAGCAGCACGTGCATGTACCACGAACCGACAGTGTCCATCCACTCACTACTGTACGCCGGTGACGACATGGACAGGTACGTCACGAAAACACTTGACCGGGATTAGTCGTAAGCTATTGTTGCGCGCGCTCGCAACTTTTATCAGACTGGACGGGGCGGGGAGGGGGCTGATAATTCTTACAGGATATCTAAATGAGGCTTCAAGATACACGGAAGGTCATCCTGCGGACCTTAGTTAAAAACGCGCAAAGCATTAGGCGTAGACTAGTCTCTTTTTGGAATGCGCCATGCGCTCTGCTTCAGTCCATATTTGTAGTGGCATTTGAATTCAATTCGACTTATATTACACAATGGGCTGCCGAAACCAGCCGATTCAGAAGCCAGTGGTTCCATCATCCCAGACGGGTCTGATGCCAAACCGAGCACAGGGAGAATGGGAGGCTTTGCTGGCCTGGGGGAAATTCCACTCGGGCTTCTGAACCTTGCTCGCAGAGTCAACCGTCCGTACGCATTATTCAAGGGGGGGGGGCAATTGGGAGTTACGCATGTCTATTCATCTCTTGGGATAGTATGAACAGGGGAAGTGGTTGCGGAAAGGGGGTCGGTTCGGCGGGTTTCTGGCATTTTGGCAACAACTCGGAGAAAGAAATATAATATAGAGAAAATTATAGAATTTCCCGCTCCACTGGACACATTCACCCTCCTACCCTCCCCGGCGACGATCATTTTGAAGGAAAATGTGGGCATGGCAGGGCATTGGGCTGTGTCGTTTGGCCTCAGAACCAAATACTTTCGAGTGGTGAGGAGGGCGTGCCAAGATCCCGTAAGGAGAGGCTCGTAAAATTTCTGGAAAAGTGCGAACGCGACAATTTATCCCGCGCTAAGCTGCACCATTTGCTACAAAACCACGTCCACCTTTACCTGGGCGTAATCCCAGAGTCGTTGATTTTCTTTCGATAAAGAAGCGCTTGCGAAGGATTCGGGCGGGGTTTATGTGCTTAAGGGCCTGTGGTCTTTGTAACAGATTTTTACCTTTCCCTGTGTAGGTGTGCTACCAGATGGACCTATCCGCACATCAAGACAACATTTTTAATGGTCAAAACATTCGAAGCGTGTCACTCCATCTTTTTTGGGATACTCCACGCATTCTGCTTCTCTTAAAAAAGGTAGCGGCCTTCTGATACGACATGTATTTAGTGTACAATGACTTTTGGGGCATGCTATTGAATGGTGGTGTTATACCTCAGGGAAATGTGGTGCCAATTAGCTGACCCCGGAGTGATGGAAGCTTAAGCGAGTTTCGATCCATGACTTAATAGCCATACCGCACTCTTCAGTCGCCGCCATTTATCTTCAAATCATTTCCATTCTTTTTTAGGTTGCTTGACTTCATGATAATCGTAAAAGTGAAGCATTTTTGTTCAGGGACCGTCTATCAGACCAAATCGCTGTGTTGTCCATCGAAAAATTTCGTGTGCTCACAACCACGAGATGTCGGTGTACGATGTTCGAGTACGCGAATCACTCGATGGTATTTCAACGCGGATTCAAAAAGCTGTCAGACATTTGAGTACAACGGCTGTGAAGGTGAGCGGGCATCAAAAGCTCTGTGAATATTTGGTTCTGTCTATCGCAACTATGAGTTGCGCCACGCCTGCGACGGAGTTCGAAATCGTTAGGACATTGCAAATGTCTCATACGTATGCATCTTATGCAGTGCAGTGCATCTACCTGTATCAGTACCCGTAATGCATTGTAGCGTCTTCAGTAATAGAAATCAAAGCTGTTAAAGCCACAAGTCAGGCTCAGTGAACCAGACCAAACCCCTTTGTCGTTTCTGTGCATAGCTACGCATCGGCAAAGACGTTGCCATGCTCAGAATCGCAAACGGAGCCGTAATAAGGCTCCAGGGCATGTATTTACCACTCCCGCCGCCTATCCCTGCTCTCTCCGCCCACTATCCGAGATTGCATGGCTGGCATAACGTGTGAAATCAGCTAAGATGATTGCCGTATCAACCGAAGGAATAGCTGGCATATCCGGAAAATTCGTTTGGACGTGCTACTCTCCCAAGCTGGCCTTCTTCACTGCCGGGGGAGCGAGGCTTTCGTTTTTGGCCTTGTCGACAATTTATTTTAGTTTTTCTATATTGTCGTTCCATTTCCCATCTCTATAATCAGTTTCAATCACCATATTGCCCAAACACGAGCCTGACTTTTGCCTTTAAAGGCATCTTGCGCGGAAAAGGCTCCGCCTCCATTACCACAGAAAACGATACCTATAAAACCCCTAATTTCATGAGCATAGCAAAGGGAATGGAACATAAGCGTTAGTTTCGTTATTACTAATCCTACACACAAGACAAAATGATCACCCTTTCCGTGGAAGACTCCTTTGAGGTATCGTTTTCTGTGGTAATGGGGGCGGAGCCTTTTCCGCGCAAGATGCCTTTAAGTGAGAAATTGGATAAGGTTTAAACCAGCGCTTTTAAAACTTAGTTTGAGAACAAAATCTAGCTCTTATTCTTATCGAGTTAACCTTTGATAGAGATTCGAAGGAATCTGTGGTTGTCACGGTCAGGGCCTGAAGTCCCGCGGTAATAGACAGCTATAGCAAAATAGCGCGCATGGTCACGGAGGAGGCAAGCTATTGGACCTCCAGTCTTACTGCTTCTGGTACCCTTTGCTTATAAAACCCCGCGTTTTCTATCTGGCTAGCCGCTTATAATAATTCATGATACTTAACCTGATTCAAAAAGTAGAGGAGAGGAAAGAAGAAGGTAACAGTAACTTTAACTGTTCTTACGTACGTACTTTATACGTTCTTTATACAGAAAGCAATGTTGATTTCTTCGTTGTAGCATTCACATTCCGTTGGAAGTGCAGGACCACCCACCCCCCCCCTTTAGGTCTCTGGCAGCGTTTCAGCAGTCAAGTATTTTACCCCATATGCCTCCTGCATTGATGACCTTTCACAGTTAAAAAAATGACCAAATCAGTTTCCGTATGAGAGCTTAACGAGAAAAGGACAACGGACGTTCATCAATATTTTTTAATGCGCCACGCATTTCATTCCCTTTCTGAACCAGCGCCTTACTATTAATGAACCTAGATTGAACGAGTTGCAAAGACAATCATGTAAAGAATGCTCGGTTGGCTTTATCGGGAATAATCTGGGACTTGATCTTCGGCGACGCGTGTGGTTGCGGTACCCTTTGTGGTTGAGTTTGCTCCCCTAAAGCATTATTTTTTATCAGCAGTTTCACCTGTGGTTGCGTTGCTTATTAAATTCCTCGAGCGGACGCATGCAATATTTTCATACTTCTCTGTCGCGTGCCAGAGAAGTCTAGTAGGTCGAGAGTCACCTAACAACCCATTCATTCCGTGCAGAACTCTTTCCAAAGTTTAATTTTCATTTATTGGTTTATTTTCCTACAATTGAGCGGTAAAATTGTAAATTCTTACTCTCCGAAATGGGTTCCTCGAATCTTTTTTATCGTTTTCGGGAGCATTCGAATACTCCGAGGTCGGTTTTTTCAGGAAATCGAAACAATTTCGCATCACAGAAGTCCTGCCAGAACTACTGTCTGTCGGAGGCATGTCCTCCTGGAACGGTTGTCGCTAAGGACGGAGAAGGCAGTCGCTTGGTTCAATGTAGCAATCCTGGTAAGACTTCTATGCAATAGAAACCAAACTTCAAACCGTCATGAAATAATATGTTTTTTTCTTCAGAATTTTTTTCCTAATTAGGGTCAACTTAATTGTAAGAGTTAATTCATTCTATTTAGGTGGACAAGGTCGTGTTTCTGGTGGATGCCCTGATGGATACACGTGCTATTCGTCTCCATTACTGGACCAAAGTGTGTGTTGTGGAGCCAGCACAGAACTTCAGTGTAAGTAAATTAACAACTAGAAAGAAAGGCTTCTGTTATTCAACGGAGGCTGCGAGATACTTATTGATTTCCGAGAATAGCTCCAAGTAGGCAGCAATTAGGATAGAGAATGACGAAGAATAGGTGTCGGATGCGTCATGAGCGCTACCTCTGCTCAGAATCGTAATGATATTGGAATGCGACTAGTTTGCACCAACTTACGGGGCCATCCGATTAACAAGTCATTTTTATACTCCAGACAACAAATCCGCTACCAAACCGACCCTAAGGAGATGCGGGAGCGATTGGCCTGGGCGAGATCAGTTTACCCTGGGACCGTGTGGAAAGTAACGCCACCTGCCTCTACACTATCATCAGTCGCAGCGTATTGAAAATCATGGATATTTTTTTGTTTGGCTTCTCTAAGTATTGATACGTTTCATAACGATTTTCGATGTAAGGCTAATACTTTACGACCCTCGAAAATAGGGAAATCGGAAATGAAAACCGAAAAGTTTGTCGGGAGCTGGGAGGGCTACAGATTGAATGGATTTTCAATTTCCGATTCTATTTCCGAATCCGAAATACCGGGAGAGCTGGTTTATAGGGGGGGGAAGGCTGACCTACAAAGAAGAATGTTGTGGTGCATCGGTTTCTTACGAGTAGTTTGAAGGTGAAGAACCGTCCAGTTCCAGTCTAGTAATAAAAAAACAAATCGGAAGCAGGGATAACCCTCTTTCCTTAAGTGTTCAGCTAGTCTTACGTCATGATTCTGAAGATGAAGTACTTCCATTCCGATTTCCGTACCTCATTTTTTTCTTTTCAGCTCTTTGCCCCACCTCTTCGACGCCGTTCATCTCTGCGTTATCCCTTCAACCGATGCAGTGTACGCCGAATGTGGATGGAGCATGCCCGGGCAATTTCTTCTGCTGGTTCTCTACCACAGCCACTTCGGTCAACGCGTTCTATTGCTGTCGTTCACCAGATAGCGTAGACACTGGATGTAAGTCAATAATATTTGATGTTGTAGCGCGTCAAAAGACAGAATCACGCGAGGAAATGAGCATTCCTTCCTGCTTCTCTTACAGTGAATAGGAAAGCGAGAACAGCAAGAAGTCACCGCGCGACGTCGCGCCGTGCAAATCAAATTGTGCGCGAAAGGAGGACTGTTGCTTTACTGGATACGATGCTGCCACTTTGGAATGCGATACAGACGCAGTACGTATAACGTACAACAGCAACACGCACACGTGAAGCAGACTATTTCCATTTGAGGCGCAAATTTGAACTGAGCGCAACAGGACGTGAGTGCGACGACGCACGGTGACCTCCGATTTTCAAAACCAGAACCGGATATAGCAATCAACCAAAATTCTAACAAAGTCGTTCTTATGAAGTATCTCCTGCTTACAGACTGCCCACCTCAACTTGTACCTGTACCTGGAGAGGGTGGTGCACAGTATAAGTACTGCTCACCCTCAGCACCACTCAATGACGCAATCCAAGGATGTGGAGCCAACAGACATTGCCAGTTCAGCACAAATCTCGAGAGGTAAGTTAACTGCGAATATAACTTATTACTGAGCATTTTGGGAGAATCGGAGAAAATGGAGAAGATACGGAATGATCAGAAGATAGTAGTAAAAAAATAGAACTTACGAGGAGGATTAGATATTCTTTGATTAGTTCAACTAATTCCAATCTAATCGGCCATATCTCCCGCCCATTCTCTCGAAACGCTGAGTATAAACTGCCTCAAGTCGCCAAGAAATGGAAAATCTATCTCACCATTGCAGATATATTTGCTGTGGACTAGAGTCAGATGTCCGATTGCCCAACGTTTGTCCACCACAGCCAGCAAACCTTGTTCCGGTGGAACTGGCCGGAAATTACCGTACCTGCAATCCGTGAGTGATTATCAATTTCGCTGGGATAATAAAAAGGGCGGAATATAGATCACCCGAGCGCGCGGTTGCAATGCGGCTGGTTCGGCTTGACAAGGTTCATGTTAATCGTAGTGCTTATCATGAAAAGATATACCATTTTCACGAGAACACTCAGCTGTAATATTGCAAAAATGAGTCGATCGCATTGCATCCGCCCGCGTCGGTGACCTACAAGACGCACAATGAACCAAACCAGAAAATAAGCAGGAGCAGGTAGTTCAAATGACCTTTTTCAGATACGCACGGGCCGGAACACCTCAGAGTTGTCCGGATAATTCTGCATGTCTTTACACCGGAAATGACAACGGCTTCATTTGTTGTCGGGTACAGCTAGGTGGAGGAAAGGCGTAATCGACGAGCAACCGTCGATTCTTCAACGGTTTTCCAACGAGGATTCCCCTGTTTGCGAAATTTTCTGTGATACAGCCTGTTGTTTCGTTTTCACAGTGTCTTCGCAACAACTTCAAAATCATCCTTGTGATTCTTTCTACTGATGTGCAATTTCACTGCCTTATGATTTCTTATTTATATGGTCATCAGTTCTATGAGCGATCTGTAGACACTCTGTTCACTGGTTATGAATCTCAGTGCCTTTACACTTTCCTGATAAAGGGTTTCTATATATCAGTCCGATTTCTGTCTTAGAAATAATTGAAAATCAAACTGTTTTTTTTAGGTTTTACTCGGAAAGCATTAGTTTGTTTCAAGTGGGCGACGATTGGGCTCTAGCTACAAAATGTTGGAAATGGAAGCCCACATCATATTGGTTTTGTGGAGGCCTCGCTAAGTGTAAACGAAGCGTAAATGTAAAAATCAGGAATTGATAACTGGTTTCAAACCAGTTTCAACTCTGAACAAGCTTCAATCAAGTGAATGAAATAAACGGGTAATGGCTCAGCGTACGATCGCTGAACGATATATTTTCAGGATGCGTCTTGCACTTTACTTTCATTCAGATGCGTAGAGACATTTAAGTGCGATTTGCCTCATGCAAAAACCTGCAGGGCCAGCTGATGTACAAGCAGGGTCAACCGTCCGCACTATTGGAACGAGGGTGACGCATTCGTGGTTTCAGGAGGGGAGGGGAAGGTTAGAGGGACAAGTCACAATCGCATTTGGGGCTGAGCAAACTTGTCGTAGTGGGAACGGTGTTGAGGAGGTCGTTTAAGGATTGCGTTTAGACGGTTTTTTTCATGAATTTGCTGAAACTCTAAGAGTCATGATACCAATTCACCTCCTGCCTCCCGCCCCCCTTCCATCCCACCCGATAAACGGTCGTTTTTGAGGGAAAGCGGGCGACTTGGGCTCTGTGGACTGGTCTCAGAAATACTCTAGAAACAGCCATAATGTGAGGGTGGTGGACGGAGAAGGGGAAAGGGGATTGTATTGAGGTAGCCTACTAAAACCGAAGGTGGAGGTGGGGGTGTCGCACCAAGACCCCCTTAAAAGCGAAGAGTCAGGCTCGTGACTGGGCATTAAGGCGCCTGAAACTGAGTGTAGAGATGC
>KZ346125.1:0-14448 GCA_002352805.1 Teladorsagia circumcincta | reverse complement strand
TGACCAGCCGCGCCAACATTGAGCCCTAATAGGTCAACGAGCTCAACTCCTTCGGTGCGCATCAGTCCGCATCCTCAAGAAGTCCGCGGGTCCCTCAAGCAGGTGAATTACTCCTAATTAGACTTTCACTCTAATCCGTGAATTCGTCCTTCAAAGGGAGAGGGAGGGGGGAGGAAAATAATCCTTATCAGATCTAATGTACAATTAAGTATTGAGGTGCTATTTCAACGTTGTGCGATAATGCCCTCTATTACATGAATCAACTTTTTTGTGCATAGGCGTGACTTTCACGAGAAATCACGGGTGGAAGGGCATAGCAGAAGACGTATGCCTGCGCAGGAGAAGGGGGTCTGGCAGTTGCCGGGGGACCAATCTGGCCCTACTATATACAACTCGCAAATTATGTCTCTGTGTGAAGGTGCGCCCGCTTATAGCAAAATTCAATAACATTCATCGCAAACATATACAAAATCACAGACGTACTTCGCGATTTACATCAAAACCGAAGCGAAACAAATTTGAAGGAAATGCCGAGTGTCCACGGAGCCATCAGGGTGTTAGTGGTTCGCAACTCGAGAGATTAGAATAGTGCGCGAAATGAAAAATATGTTTAGAAGAGAATAGGATAGTAGCAGATTAGGATAGTAGGAGAGAGAACAGTGCGCTGCCAAGATTAGATATGTATTAATCGATTCGCTTGATGTCTCCTACTCTACTACTCTCTAGTGATTCTAATCGATACGTATCCAGTCTCAGCAATATACTACTCCACTACTATTCTGATATCCTGTCGCGTATTACCCTGATTCTCAGGTCGCAAACTGTGAACGCACCCTTATAAGTGGTTGACTTTGACTTCGCTTGGCTATCACACGCGAACTCTGAACGCGGCCTAACGTGTGATACTTGCACCTGTCCTGCGCACAACATGTTAGGCCACCTTCAAGGCTATTTCGATATCTCGGAGTTGATGTGCCAAGTCGAAGATCATGAGTGTAACGATAGAGGCAGCTTTGGCAGGCTGGTGTCACAGTAGGTGATACGACGCGCCATTCGCGCGAATTACGCGACGGATCATGGACTGTGACACCACCATTACACCCACTCGATTACCCCGAAGTGTGACAGTCTGCACGAGTTCTCTGCCAGTTTCCTATCATTGCTTCCCATTCTTCCTCATTCCCATTCTCCTGATCCTTGAATGCAAGCATCATATCACCTTTATCACCTGTCGTCCCTTGATCATCGAATTGCTCGAGCGGGCGCCAGCAACGTCTCCTTTCGTTCCTGTTGCGTGCCAGAGTTGTCCAGCGGACCCTCCCTGCTCCAGGAATACGTAGCGTTTCATTCCTTTCGTTCGAATGTTTCGTGAAGAAGTCTGACCATCGGGCCGGCGGTCGTCCAGGTGTTTGTTTGACATCCCGAGGGATCCAGTCGGTAATCGCTCTGGTCCAACGGTCATCACAAAATTGCAATCGATGTCCGGCCCACGTGATCTTCGATTCCTTGGCCAAAACGGCAGCTTCCGTGATCTTCGATAGTTGGCGTGGCTCAGAACTCCGGATTTCCCTCGCACTTGCGCGCACAAGGTTATTCCAAGCATCATCCCTTAGCTCCTTTACAGCGCGCGCTGACCGCATGCTCGTCCTGTTTGCGCAGCGTTCAAGACTCTGAGGCATAAGTTAGGGCAGGAAAGGCTGCTGACTCGAGGAAGTGGCCACGGAGCCGGATGTTCTTCGCCTTCTTCACTACTCCCTCGATTTTCTTGTATGCTCCCCATGCCGCTCTTTTCCTCCTGCTCAGCTCTGGAGCTAAGTCGTATGTTGATTTCCCGACCTAGGTACACGTAGCTGGAGCATTCGGAAATGTTCATTCCGTTGAGCGTGAATAGGGCATCAGGAACCATTCCGTTTCTCACAAATATTGTCTTCGTTAGGTTCAGCTGTAGACCAACCTCACCACAGGTGCTGTCGAAATCAGCCAGCATTCGCTCCGCTTGCTCGATGTTCGGCGTTATAAGAACGATGTCGTCAGCAAAGCGAAGATGGTGTAGTTGCCAACCGTCGACTTCCACTCCCATATCTTCCCATTCTAATCGACGCATGGCGTTTTCGAGAGCGGCGCTGAAGAGTTTGGGCGAGATGGTGTCGCCCTGTTGAACCCCCCTCCTCTTCACGTCTATGATGACCTCCTTGTAGTATGGCGAAATTCTGGTCGTAAACTTGCTGTAGATCTCACGAAGAATCCTTGTACTGAGTAAAGACACCTTGGTTGCCCAAGGCTTTGATGACCGCTTCTGTCTCCACTGAGTCGAAGGCTTTCTTCAAGTCGCTGAACGTAAGAAAGAGCGACAACTTGTACTCTCGAAGCTTTGAAAGCTTGCAAAGTAAAGTGTAGAAAAAGCAAGAAACAAAATAGACAGAGTGACTCGAAGCTAGACCTCAGGCAGAACCCGTGCGAGCGATCCTGTTTGGCGTGTGAGGTAGTGTCCCAGAGGACAATCACGGATGTGGCAGTCCTGTGCGAGGAAATTGCCCGACAAAGGCGATCTTGATTTCTTTGGCTTTTTTTCTCACTTCACGTTTCACTGCATTTCTTAGGGATACTTATCAGTTGATCCTAGATTGTGAACCGTTTTAGAGTGTTTGGCAAGAAGTTATTGCAGTTGAAAAAGTAAAAACTCATGCCTATTTCAGGGAAAACTGAAGGCCTGAAATAAATCCAAAGCTGATCAGGGCTATTCCTGATTTTTCGTGCCTTCTAGAGCGAATGCTGGACGTAATAGGTTGCGAGGTAAGTGTCGCCCGTGATTAGCAGTATTCGTACTGCGAGACATTCTTTGGTGTACCACCTCATTGTCAGGTCCACCGCTGGAGTGGTACACTAAAGAAAATTTCCTTTGCAAAAACTGGAATTTCTGTAGGCAGCAGTAGCAGTCGCAGCAAATTCTCTCCCTCACTGCATTAGACCGCTCGTTCTTCTCATCTTGCATTTTCTGTTAGTTTAGCACATCTCGTATTTCCTTTTTTAGGCTTAAAAGCGGGCTTCCTCCTGAAAAGGCTCTCATGAGTGTCCTTAGTGAATTGATGCACTGCCCCAAGACTGAAAAGGTTTGCTCGTTTGATTATCATCATGTTCGCTTTATAAATGCCAGCCTTTTTTTCGAAACTCAAGGATTTTCAAGGATTCAGTTCGTGCGCGTAGAACAGACCAGTGATTTTTCTCGCGATTGTTACATTACAGCGAATAATCGCGTCACTTGTTTTTATGATAGAATATGTTATTCGCTGGTCGATGGAGTGTTCTTCTCTACAAAACTCCTTTGTGCTCCTTATACGGTGACCAAGTTGAGAAGAATTCGCGCTCCCATCCTGGGAACTTTTTCAATCATCCTGCCCTTGAAGGTAAGAAAATATGTAGTACTATGGGTTGACCTCAGGGAGACCGATCGCCACTACTTTGTGAAAGAAGTCTGTTGTGGTTTTGCATAGATATGTGTAATTTAATACAGCCTCATCGCGTGTAGACCCTATTTTATCTCAGTATTTCTTCTTATTGCGGTGTGCATTTGTTTTGACTTCGATTTACGCGCTCTTTTTTTCATGCTCACTTTGTGGTAAGTACACCAATCCCTCCAATGTTTCTTTCTGGAAGCTCGGGTCCACTGATGATCAGTGATGGACCCGCGGTTTCCGAAGCGAGCTAAGCGGGAGTCGCTTTCAATAATGGTGAATCACACCTCTTGTTTGGTCATCACGAAGTGTACCTCACATACACTATGTCGTCCGTTTTGCCAAATCAATACAGAATGTTGACTATCCGGCCTTGGCAATCCGTAGGTTCTGCCGTATGTGTCCAGGGCTCTTGTGACTTTTTAGGATAACAGCACAAGACCTGCGACCCTCGAAGCACTATAGACGGACTTATGGATTATTAAGTGCTCTATATGAAAAAGTATAGGTATAGCCCCCGATTTCGTTGCATGTCAGATTACTGGGAATTTATCGAACAAAAATTGCACAAACACACAGAACTGCTTTGTTTCGACATTATGCTGCTTCTTGATTCACACACTCAAGAAGCTCCTCAGGGCAGTTTTTAGCTGCAGCTGCTGCCCGAAGACACATTTTTGGCACCCTTGGAAACGATCCAAGGTCAAGGCCGGCTGCCGGCATTGCCGCTGGCAGCCGGCCTTGACAGTAGCTGTGACCGGTTCTGAATACTTTTTTATTTCTATTGTTGCCTTTTTTTTACTAACTCGTTGCTCGTGACACCCTGCGTTTCAGCACGATCTCACTGTTTTGAAATAAACGTTTGATTAATTCTATTTTATTCCATTGTGAAACATATCACATTAATACTAACTGCATTTGTTCATTGCCTCAGCTGTCTCATGTTGTTGTGAGCTCATCCAGCTTGTTTAGAATTACCTCCTAAGCTTTGTTAACATTTTGTATATGAAATGAAGAAAAACATATTCAATTGGAGGAAAAGCACAAATCAATGAGAACATATGAAGATCTGAAAAAGGAGATGATCAACCAAAGTGATACGGATCGCAAGAACCGCCATTCACAGCCTATTTTGCGGATGACCAACCACTCTCCTTGCCACCTCTAGACTTGTCCCTAACCATCTCATATGCCTGAAAAAGAAACCTTCACCACAAAATAATGCTGGCATAAGCATAAAACCCACAGATATCCTACCGGATACCATAAAATTCACAGAAAATCGGGTTTGGGTTGGGGGCGGCGCGGTGCTGTTTTCGTCTGCTTCTCAAAGGCTTAGTCACCAATGGCGTGTATCTCGAAGCTGCTACGTAGATGACGAAGGAGTGTGAGACACCTGTGACTAACTTTGGAGGAGATGACGAAAACAGCGCCGCGCCATCGCGTGCCCCCCCCAAACCCGAGATTCGCCCATGTTACAGTATAATATGGCGACTACGCAATAATTTTAATAGCGTCCCTCAAAAAAAAAAGACGGAAACGTTTCCATATGAACCACTTCAAAGACACGAGATACACAACAGTTATATTGACTCACATGGGAAAAGTTGAAGCATTGCAAGATCGCACGTCATGAGAAGCCCGGCTCAGACACGATCGTCATTCTGAAAGCAGAAAGTAAAGAGTTAACGCACAGAAAATCAAATATATTGAAATACGACGCAAGAAAAAAAAACAAAAAAAATGTGAAAAGGAATAGCAGTAGCGATTGTTCAGGTAATGCTAAGTCTAAAAAACCGAAATCTTTACATTTTGCAATTTTGCAGTGGCATTACGCCAAAACAACAGAGAAAAGAGGAAACAATGGACAATCCTTCTATTTTATAAACCGCTAACTTGGTGTGTCGGTTTGTATGTATGTGTGTCTGTATGTATGTATGTAAGTATGTCCGTCTGTCCGTCCGCAATGAAGTGATAAGGACTCATTAGAATAAACAAACCGCTAACAAAATCGGGTTGCTCGCAGGACTTCAGCTATGAATGTTTTGCAATGGCATGATTGTGATAACATCGCAGCGGCTATATAAGCACCTACTGAGCATACTGTAAGTCATTCCATGTGGTGCTGCTGTGGCAGCTGGAGGGCAGTGGAGGAACAAGGGCTAAGGAAGGCTGGAGGGGGGGGGGAGAGAGAGGAGGAAAAACTATCATTAACAGAGCTAATGTACGATTGTGGACGTCCTCCATTGCATGAGACACCTTTTTTGTGCATAGCCTTCCTCTGTGCCCTATTCCACCTGCGGTACCTCCACGAGGTATCGGTGTCACAGGTGGAAGAGGGCGCAGCGGGAAGCTGTGCCTGCGCAGGGAATTGAGGCCCGGAAGTTGCCGGGGGACCAATCTGGTAAAAGAAAGAAGTGCTTGTAAGATCAGCTGACGAACCTGCAAACAGGGTCAACCCTACGTTGCGCAAAGAACAACGAGGGGGTCGCATTTGGCCGAACGAAAGGGGGGGGGGTCGCATGCAGAGGGACCAGGGGGTGAAAGGCTTGGAGGAATGGTCCCAAAAGACAGGAGGTTACCATAAACTCAATAGTAACCATATTTCAGGCCTGGCTGTTTCGTACCGATCTCCCTGCATGAATTACTACATCGTGACGAAATCTTGAAAAAATGAAAGTGCACACTGCAGA
Source organism: Teladorsagia circumcincta (assembly GCA_002352805.1). Taxonomy (NCBI): domain Eukaryota; kingdom Metazoa; phylum Nematoda; class Chromadorea; order Rhabditida; family Trichostrongylidae; genus Teladorsagia; species Teladorsagia circumcincta. Next base: position 8,303 of record KZ346125.1, on the reverse strand, counting down.
GCATGCATGCATTTCAAGTCTCACCATCAGCCATCACTATCCTCAATACACTGACAGCACTGTCGAAACATTCCTGAAGTCTCAAGGGGACAAAGTGTGGAGCAGTTCATGGAAAAGTAAAACAACCATCAAACCATAAAACACACGATGGTACCGCAAAACATACAATGCAATTCGATCATGTACTATCACCTTCTTCGGGAAAGTGGAGGGTCTTCAAATGCGAGTGCGACCTCCACCCACAGACAGATGCACGGCGTATACTCGAGCAGGCGTTTTCCCATAAAAACGCCTTCTCTGTGAGCGGCCGTAAGCAGACAAATCTCCTCAAAAAAATTTTGATGCTTTTAGATCAAATCTAAACGGAACAAAATGTATCGAACTTGCTGAATTGAATTTTAAAGACCCCTTATGAAATTGAAGCAGAAGAAAGAATTCCATGAAAAGTTAACGCTAGTATTAAAGAACTCTTCGCGTAGATTCTAACGGTCTTTACCGCTTCTCATTTCATGAAGCATGAAGGAAGTTATGGGTTCTTGAATATTGCAATGTCGCGGTTCAGAAGAAAGGCTTGAAAAAAGTCTATGAAAAAAAAAACGGAACGACGGGACTATTTTTTGAACGAGTGATTTTTCAGAAAAGTTTCAGCCCTTATTCGGAAGCTCTAATCTTCTAGTTTCTAAATAGCCTTAGACATTCGCAAAAAGTTGAAAACCCCCCAAAAACGGAACGACGGGACTATTTTTTGAAAGAATGATCGCTGAAAAATTTTCAGATGCTTGTTTGAAAGCGCTGATCTTCTAATTTCTAATCAGTCTTAGACATTTGCAAAAGGTTAGATATGAAGAAAGTTATGAATGCTTGAATGTCGAAAACTCGCGTGTGCACAAGAAACGGAACGACGGGAGATTTTTTAAATATTGAACATCCGCAACATTTCAAATGCATTTTTGGAAGAAAACTATTTCTATTTTTAAAATTTTGGTGTCCGGTTTCATGAAAACGCCTGTGGACGAAGATATAAGCTTTCAAAGAAGGCGCCCGTAACTATTGGAGATTTAGATTTTCCAGCTTCTACAAGAAAGACTGTTGGACGTTGACGGAAATCTTGGCACATACCTGAAATTAGAAACCACTAGGGACATAACGGTACCTAGGTTTACAAAAGATTCTCTCAATTCCTCTAATAAAACTTTTGATATCTCATTTTGCCTCAAATCCGCGTCCCAAGCAAGTGGAAAACGCGCTCCACGCCACCTCACGCCGCGGTAAGGGCGCGAATTCCTAGATTCAAACTATACTAATCGGTTTCCTGCCTTATTTATTTCTGTTAAGGAATGTTTCTGTTCTCTTTTTGTTAGGGAACTCTTCCGTACTGCTTTAGAGACGGCGCTAAAGGCCTCTAAAGCAGTACGGAAGGGTTTCCGGCGCTATTGCATTATTACAACCCCAGTAGGGGGTGTCAAAAATTTTTTCGCTCCGTCTATTGGGGTTATCGGAGGTCTTGATCACGAAAATTAGATCCATTTTTGACGCTGGCGCCATTGGCGCCACGGCGCCAGTTGGCGCCGCTACTGAATGTCACGAAATTCGCTGTAAATTTGTATGTACGGGTTTTGTAGGGATTTCGTTGTTTGTAGGGGTTATTTGGGACCCTGATTACGATTATCACACACAGAAATGCACCGTAACTATAAAAAACACACATGTCCATTAGGGGGGGGGTCGCACTGACACCCCTTGAAATGGAGGATGTCGCAAAAAATTTGGTATTTGCGCAACGCAGGGTTGACCCTGTTTGCTGTTCGCATCACTTTTTCTTCGTCTGTCCCAATTCCTGCCTGGAGATACTTCTTTCCAGAAAATTGAAGATTTCGTAGGTGAGCTGTATTTGGTACCTAGATTTTATTGCAACATCTTTTTCAGACAGACACTACCGATTAGCAAGTTGTGGCTTTTGGAAACAACTGGTCAAAACGTAAGTGATATACTGTTCCTTGACAGTTCATTGACTTCTTTTTTGTAGTTACTGAATTATTTTAGCATGTACACCGTTGAGTTGTGTTTATGTGAACCTATTCTGTCTTTCAAGTTTTTGTTCTGTGTGATGACTAATTTTGTAGGTGAATGTGAAATTCACTGGTATGCAAAACTTGAAGACGAAGTGAATAAATCGACTTGACTCATTAACAATTTAAAGGAATTTGGTAAATTGTGCAAGCAAAAGGCTAAAGGTGTTACAGTCATAGACATTGGAGTGGTCCTCTTATATTTTGCGGCCGGCTTCAAGCTCGAGCCAAAGGGGAGTGGCTACGCATCACGAGGGGTTCGGTGAAGGAGAGGAATAGGGATTGCTGGAGAAGCTACTAATGGGTGCAGCAGTGTTTTTGATCACAGCAAGTCGCAGAGACAATCCTAGGATGAATTCACGGTCCGTCAGTCCGATGACGTCGTACTTGAACTTCCTAGCTTACATCATCAGGACTTCAACGTGAGCTTCGGATGCAAGCGTCCATGCGTGGAAATTACACTTAGTCATCTAAGCCCTTCTTTTGGGCAACTATCCAGGCCCTGATAACCGAGCAGCTTCTCTCCATTGCAGGTGAGGGCGATACTGGTTCCGCACCGGCTGTGCCAGGTGAGGCGTCGGGTGTGCAACGAGAGAAGTTCAATGAAACCCGTTCTTAGTATGATTACAGTGCGGCTTTAGCTTCTGATGAAGCTGCTTCGCAACCATCGACTTCAAATGCTTCGGTGTGGTTCGAAGGTGATGAGCGATATTCATTTAGATTTTGATTGAAACCGCAAGGAACTTGAGATGTGATTTATTCTCTTTAAAACTCAGTGGGACATCTGGACCCCGCTCATCGGCGCGTATCCCTGCAAGGGAAACTTCCGCGGTGTCGTTGAGGATAGTAAACACGGTACCCTCCAGCTATAAGGTACATCATTCCAGGTCAGTGTAAAGGACACCACGATGCGAGTATTCATGTGATTGTCATCTATCTATTGCTTTCTGAGGTGGCCCACTCTGATTCGTCTCTGAATACCGACGCCGGACTGCATAGGGGCAAGTAGTGTACCGCTGAATTGGTTGCAAGAGAAATCAAAGAACCACTAGTGCTGCGGTACTATTTGCTTCTAGCGTTGGTATACTATGACATGATTCACATGATATTTCAGGTGCTGAACCGATCCGACCTAGTCGGCTACCCAGCCCTTCTGCCGCACGTGTGCCTCACCAGGAAGAATGCGCAGGATCGCGTGACGCGATTAGTCTATGAGATGAACAACAGTAGGTAGGTTTCTCCTATCTATCCTTGTCAGTTACGATGGTTTAGTGCACAGCTTGATTTCATTCGTTCCTGCCAAGAAATCCCGAAGGATGGGCGATTTTCAACGCGAGACCAATGGATTTGTGGCGGAACAAGGCGGTGCATCACCAGGAAGGCGCCAGATAGTTACATAGAAGCGCTGCTAGTGTAATTGGACGTGTAGCATCGGCTGTGATGGTTTTCAGGGCTGTGGCGAGACTGCACGATAACCAGGTTAATATGGAGAACGTACCACGGCAATACGCTTTCTCCCTGAGGGCACGGCGTTTCTTCAACATTTTACCCCGGAAATACGTAGCTACTACTCAGCCGCAATTTTAGAGGTGATTTGCCACGCGTTTTGAGTGCTGTGTTGATCAACCATGCCTTAATGTCTTGACTGACCGCTTTCCTCTACTCCAGAAAGCATGCCAGCTGGACCTTACTGCGTTGGTGGCGAGCGGCGTCCACGACTTACAGCCAGACACCACCATTAAGACAGGGCAACTGTACGCTGTGACGGAGTGGTGGCGATCTTTGTGGATATTCGCTTGCTCTTCGCCATCACCATAGGGTATCATAACTTATGAACGAAAATTTGTGATTTCGAGTCTTCCATCAACAATGTTCTTCCAGGAAAAGTGAAGAGGTTCATCTTCGGAACACTAAGAGATAACATCGTCAGAGGTGGACGGCCACAGCAACTCCACACCTGCTGGATTTTGAAAATGCCGCTATTAACGCGGCAAAGAGGTGCTTCCCAAGTGCATCGGTGGAGGGCTGTGCGTTCCATTCAGCGCGAGCCTGGAACAAAAAGAGAGATGCACTTGGGTTGTCCACAGGTAAAGGGTCTTAGCGTAGTATACGTGTAAAAAGATGGACATGCAGCGCACTTGAAGTGCTGCATGTTTCTGGAATATTCACGTGGCAATTGGTGTCGAGGTCCTAGCATAAGCGATTCACTCTTTGCACTGCGAGAGTACGTCACTACTGCGAAGGGTGGTCTCCTCAACATTGAAAGAGTAGGTTTTAAGGGTTTCAAATGTGTCCTAGTGAATATCGCAATGAATATATCAGTTGTAAAGAATAGAGAAGGAATGAAAAGCTTCTGAACAGAAAATACATCCTCCGTCGCCCTTGAATCGAGAAGGAAATGTACCCACTTGCGACAATCCTGGAGCGAGCGGAAATCTCCCTTCTGAGGGAGATATTACGAAATTCTGCTAGAGAATGTCCCGTTTCGTCACGAAAAAATTTCGTCTGACAGGTACAGTGACATAGCGGCCCAAGAAATGAAATAAATGAAGCCCACATCTAGGATCAACCGGCGGACCAGTGCCTCATTCTTCTCGATCTCATCTTCATTCCTAGTTCTGCCTCCTTTTCGTGCTTGTGCACTATACCACTAGTTATGCCGTAGTCGTAGTTCGCAATGACCGATCTGACTATCTGCAATCTGCAATTTTGACAACTGTTCTACCTTTGTGTTCTTTTTTCTTTTGGTAGAGCTTACGAGGAATGCTCAATTGGTCAATCCGGCCATTTGTGATGACTTGTAGTCCCCTATACTCGCCATGCGACGCTGAGCTCAAATCCGTATCGAAAACGGATTTGAGCTCAGCCGCTTCTGCGGAACGATCGATTTAAAGAAGTTACGAGGGTTTTTTCGCAGTGGCGCCCTATATAGTGTGTTTCAAAAGTATGTGGACACCTCATTTTGCTCGTTTAAAAGGTACATAAATGATTTATATAGATGGGTTATTGACTACGAGTAATCGATTGAGGAGGGTTCAGTAGCACGAAGCCTCCTACCTTTTAAATGTGCAATTTGAGGTATCCTTTTTTGAAACGACTGTATAGGGCACCACTGTGAGAAAAAATCCTCGTAACTTCTTTCAAAGAATTGTACCGCAGATATCGATGGAAGATTTGAGCTCAGCGTCGCAAGACGAGTACAGCGAACTACACCTCATCACAAATGGCCGGACTGACCAATTGAGCATTCCTCGTTAGATGTATGTTTTTCTGATAGAACTACTGGTTGGGAGGTGGATCTAGCCAACTATTTTATCAGAAGGACCTTCATCCTTCATCCTAGCTGTAGTGGTCATATTAAGCTTGAAGAAAAGCAAGGAAGCAATGAGTCTGAACTGAGCTGAAGATGAGGTGCGAGAAATTCCGTTGCGATAAAGGAAGTGCATTGAAGGAGAAAGGATAAGTCTAAGTCTACAACCCTTCATTCTGCCTTGTATTTCAGTGTTCATTTTATGAAACGTTATTCCTAGGTTCCTAGCCATCACCATGACATCCTATGCTACCTCCTACAACTCGATCTTTCTGTGATACGGAACAGGCAGCTGTAAGTTTGTAAATCCTACTTGGCTTCAATCCGAAGCTGCTCCTCTTCGAATCTCATGATGATCTTCGTTGCAGGTATCGTCGCTCCTATCAACTCGCCAGTTTGTCATGTCAGGCTTTCTCTGCTTCTACTACTCTACTCATTGAATTCTTTGAATATTCATTAGTGTGTGCAGATGCATTGAGTCGCATATTAATACCTGAAATGATTCCTGAGCCGTCGCAACATTCCAGCGTTTGTCCTTCCCACACGTCCACTCCACTTTTGAAGGAGCCCCCTCTCACACAACTACGATCCGATTTCCATAAATAGGACTCCTCCCAACTGCGTTCAACACTGTGTAGGATGCACGATTCCCTCATCGCTATACTACTTTTGCTAGGACCTACAATAGTACAAGTTATATACCAAAGAAGTAATTGTGATGAAGTGTATTTATCTTTATCAGGATTATTAAACAATACGGTCGGATTTCGGCTTGCGGATTGGTGCGCAACAGCGTGACTCCCGAAAAGAGACAAAAGGAACAACGCAACGTTTTGGCTGTCAAAAAGAGATACAAAAGGGAACAACGCAACAGTGTGGCTGTTAAAAAAGAGATACACATGGGGAAAACACAGCAAAACGAGATTGTCAATTTCACAGAAAACACTGAATTTGCAAGGCAATCAAAGAGACATATATACAAAAAGCATTTTCAAGAGTCATCTCACAAGGTACTAGAAGTCGCCCAATAAATAGATAGCGATCCAGCTGAGAACAATTGCATGACCAAGAAAGACAAGCTTTGTTCGTAGACTTCAAAAATCTTTCTTTCTCAAGCTTTGCCCATAGCTATTTCACCCCTTTTTGGATCATTTCCTCTACCTTCTGCCATTCTTCTCAGAGTATTCAGTTTCCCGCTCTTGTTTATTTGCCCGCTGTGGGTGTCAATCGCCGGGACGGTACGCAACTTGTCCTCTTTTCTCAGTGCGGAGCGTTTTTCTCTGCGGGAACCTCAGGTTTGCGCATGATAAGGGGTGGACGTGGGATTCCCGCAGCAAAAAAAGCTTTGCGCTGAGAAGAGTGGGAAAGTTCACGTTCCGTCCTGGCCACCTACCCCGTCTACGTTTGCTATCGTGTTGACAAGTACTTTTCAAACAGTTCGAATTAGCTTGAGAAATAACGCATAAAAAGTCATAGTGCATCAAAATCGAGTAAGCCCACACAAAAAATGCGATCCTCATATTCCATATACGTAGTGCACAAGGTCGCAACAAGTGCAACTGTGCGATCATGCGTTTCTGCGATCGCGCAAACGTACGATTGCATTTGTGCCCAAACGTTTCTACTCAAAAAAACTCGTGATCGCAAGATCTCAGAATCGACTCAACTTGATGTGAAAAAATAATTGTAGTCAGCAAAAAAGGACAGCCTTCAAGTAGATTTCTTACTTCCTCTTCTGATATCAGGAGCCACCCAGCTCCTTGCTGCAATGGGGTAAAACACTCCTTCGGTGAACATCTAGAAAGTTGCATGAGATACAGAACGTTTTTCTCCGACAGCACCCTCATGGAGCCTTAGATAATATTTCACACAAATAACATTGCTATACTAGTCATGAATATATATATGTATGATCAAATGATTAACAAAGGATATCGAAAGGATATAGTGGAAGAATAAGAATCACATCCACCGGTTGACTTCTCCATTCTTGTTATTGACTTCCGCGAATATTTCTTCGGAACTTATGAGAACTGTTGTTGTTCATCCTTGTTAATCATGCCTACCTAAACTCAATATCGTTCAGTCAACTATGAAACTACAAAGGAAACGATGGAATTGACTCTATTTGTTGATTTGAGCAGTTCCTGCATTAGAACACATGCATGCAGGCGTGAGCCTGGCGCATACCATTGACATAATGACAATACGAATTCTGCGAAAAAAAACTGTTCGTGAGGAAGTCGAACTGATGTGCTTACGCGGACATTTGCCTCCAAGCGAAGCTATCAAAAAAGGAAAAGCAGAACAATTCAAAACTAGAGGAAAACGTCGTTGATGGGCAAGTTGCCAGGCGAAGCTACTTGCCAGCAAACGACGCGAGATACGATGGGTATCGCGCCCGATTCGCGGAGGAATTCGCCACGCAATCTGCAACGTGCAACCCCGGACGCACCAAAAGTCCGTCGCCCCGTGTAAGCTATCCGCGTTGGAAGGAATGCTGCTGGTTTTTTGATTGGTTATTCTTGCTTGAAGCGCGAGATTACAGTGAGATCAAGTTGGATTCATAGAGCAAGTGGGGTGCCGAATAACGCGCCAGTAGCGAAAAGAGCAAAACAAATGCAACTTAGTGAGGAGTTGTTTGCATGTGTTGAGCTCATAGCCATCGTCATGTCAACAAACACCGTGCTCTGAGATAACGCTTTTTACACAAAAGTTATATGGTACGGCCACTCGAAGTGAGATACCCTTTCAAAATGGTAATCGAACGATGCTGCTAATGGCAACGGATGTATGCCTGAGTATATTTATATTTTCCGTCTATACAATCTCCATGCTTTTTCCTTTCTCTGCATCCATTGGTCGCATTGAGCGTCTCTGCGTCTCTGCGTCACTGCTATGCCGCGGTAGGTGTTAGCAGTAGT
>KZ346122.1:58816-70592 GCA_002352805.1 Teladorsagia circumcincta | reverse complement strand
AAACAAGAGCTCACCTCATATTTACAGTAGAGCAATAGCAGATTAGCGAATGTCTCAGGTGGGAATGGATTTTGGCTCAACAGATACTGTAGTTTCGCAAAACCGTCGCTAGGATTAGTGTCGATTCCTGAAACCACTGATCACGGTATGGGGATGATGGATGCGCTTCATTTTGATTCTCATAGAACTCGGATTTTACGATTAAATGGCAGCCCGTTGGAAATTTAGTTAGAGATGGCCAGTGATGCACGAAAGAAGAAAAATCCGAGAAATTAGCCCAGAACCCGGGAAATGGGGCCTGTTGATCCTCGCAATGACGCGGCTTTCATCGGTGCTGCCCTCTTCACGCTCACGCTAACTCTGCTGAAGGGTTAGAGACTCAGACACGATAAGACCAGAGAGCTGGGCGTGCGGGGCCAACTGGGCCGCTAGAAGGTGATGGTAGATTGTCGGGTCTCTACCCTTACGAGCTCGCCTGTCTCTCTACAAGGTGAGTCTCCCCTTCTTCGACCTTCGCTCTTATCGTGAAATCACCCTTCAAGACCTTGTCTACAAAAATGACGTGGATATATTCCTCAATACTTCGCTATGCTCCACAGTTGACGCATTCGGATTAAATGATAGCATTTGATTGGATAAATAGATGAAGAAATTCTAACTAGCTTGAATAATCGAATGTTCTCCAGTCAATCGCGTACAGAAGTCTGCTTGTGGCCACCTGGCATCATCGCCCAGATATCTTGTTGGAGCTTTCTGATTCCTTGGAAGGATACCCGTAAACTTCTGAAGCAGACTTGCTGATTGTACGCAGGAGGGCAAAGGGGAGGCCCTATGCGCATGGCTTACTCAAGTGATTATACTCCACGCTGAAAGGAGAAGCACAAGGGTGCTACTCGGTAAAATGACAATAAAATGTTCCAATCATAAGCTAGTTCTTATCACCTTGCTCAAGGCCGTCACATAAAGCCGTCCTCTATCTCACGATCAGACGCACTCATCGGGGCTACAACGCATCAGGTTACTGTCGCAAAAACTTCCCCTGCCGTTCGTTCAGAATTCTATTATGGAATTTAATATCATGTACAGTGTGTAGTGTGGAAAGATCCAGGTATAGTTCGACAAAGTTCGACCACTTCAACGTTGAATGTCTTGAGAAATCACCTTTTTGCCCGCCCCGTCTATTATCACGCGCACAGGAGCTGAATTTCTGCAAATCATCTTAGAAAACCTCCAAGTTTTCTCTTCATAGAACCCTTTGTTTACTATAGTGTTTTTTTTTCTGCGGTCCTTCCAACGAGGTTCTTAGATGACAACTCATTGACGGCCTGAAGTTTCGACCTGGTCGTCTTCCTTAAAGACCACTTTGCCTCTACCACTGCTAGAGCGGCGGAACAACGCCTTTCTAGTCAGTCATGGTTAACAAAGTTTACTGTGAACCTTTCTGATCATTATTAATAGGGTGACGTGGTAGCAGGATGGCCTTTGAGGAAGATGATCGAGTCGGACAGGCCATAAATAGAATGTCACCTAAAAACCTCATTTGCAGAAAAAAAACAAACGCATGTAACCCATTAAGCGGAGCTTCAAGGAGGAACAATTTTCATTGTACGACGCCTTTGATGAGTTGAAGGCAAGATTCAGGATTCGATTGATAAGGTGATTTTACTCCAGCGTGAAAGTATGGGTAGGAGGTGGACCTAAATGGAGCAAAAAAGGAAAAAAATCGGGAAATACTAAAAAAATTATGAGCCTTTCGCTCTGTTCTGCGGAGAAGTTCAAAAGAGCGGCAGGGAGATGAGAGATAATGTGAGCACGGAGAGCGGTAGAGATTTCCGAGTAGAGAGAGCATAGCGGATCAACATTGCGACGCAGACAAGATGTCGAGCGGTGGGCGGATCATGTTAGCTTTGGTGGAGTCTGTTAGAAGTCCCTAGCGCTAAGCGCCTTAGTGACGCTTTTCGATGTACGAAAGTTGTGCAACCTCTGCAGTAGCGGACCACGCGCCTCTTTCTATGGAAGCGACTACTTCATTGAGGCTAAGCCAGGAGCTTGCCTTTAAGTGTAAAAGTGCTGAGCTCAGCAAGGAATCGGAACGAACCAATCAAAGCCTGGTTGTGGAGCGTGACAGGATCAAGCTCTTCCTCTGACCGAGGCGGCATGTCAGTCAATGCCTCTTGCGCTCCTGTGACTGAAAACTAATTCTTCAAAAAGCTCAGAAGTAGCGGTCCATTTCGCAGCTTATGCTGACCATTCTCATAGCAAGAGTTGAAGTAAATAAGTGAAAACAAAAAAGCAAGAGTGATCTTACAGTTTTTCAGCTTGTACTCGACGGCAAATTTCAGGTTTAGAGCTTCCACTAGTGAGGTCTCGTGCAATTTGATAGTGTTACCAACTGAACGCAAGTCCATGCCTTCAGTCACCATTCCAACATTCAGCTCTGTAAACAGATTTTTTTATCCGCATTTTTGGTACTGAGCTAGACAAGCGTCAGTTAGAGATTTACCTGTAGATATATTCATATCGGTAGTTTGAGGTGCCCCTTCCGGGCCGAGAACAGCGACGAAAAGTCGCGCAGAACGTCGCGCAGAACGATATCTCAATTCCATGCGGACATGAGGGCATGCAGAGCTACAGAGGAGAGTTCTGCGCTCAACTGACAGGCTGGTAGAGGGACCGGCATAGGATCCAGTAATGATAACAAGCATACGATCTCCCTGAGGAAGAGTCTTCCGTGTGTTGCAGGGCAGGAAACTCATTGCATGGCTCTAAACCGAGTAGGCGGTTTAGGAAAATCAAGGGCAGCACTTTTCTACACATTGTGCCCTGTATAGCATTTTCATCGAACCACCATTTCTCAGACGGCCAGCTCAGCTCAACCCCGTCCACCCACACCTTATCCCTATAAGGCTGGTGTCAGAGTCGGCGATCAGTCGTGCCATTCCCGCGATTAGTGCGACGGTAGCAGGAATCCCCGATCAATACTGCGAGGTGCTCTTCAATCCCGTCGCCATTTCGGTTCGATAGTGATGATTGAATGACGTTTGTTCATGATTCTACTTGTTTCATATTCAATGTTTCAAATGTTCAAACGAGGCATTATGGAATGAGAACTCTGACACCAACCTTAGGCGTTTTTCTACGATTCTCATTCATACTTCCTCAGCCCTACTAGGAGGCCTGACTTCAGAATGTTTTCGTCTCAGCGACGTGGAAGGGTGGTACAGCAGTTGAAGGAGCAAAATTCGCCACATTTTTGAAATTCGTTCCTCTCGCCCCCACGCAAAAAACCCACCTCTCCCAGCAGTATTACTCTACCCATATCTCCCAAAAATACTGTGCCGACTATACCAAATACGTCCACTCTTTGTTAAGAAGCCCTCGAACGAGTTTATCATGTCGCGGTGATGCCTTGCCATTGGTGGAAGTCAGACTCAGGGATGTGCGATTGCCGCAGCGACAGCGCTGTAGCGATCAAACAATCGCGTTTAACCCATAACGGACGGCGTGCGCCACATGGTGGCGCACAACCTTTGAAATCAATTTTTTTCCAATTTTGCAACATTTCATATAATAATGATAAACCACCATACACTAACAGCCATGATGAATAACATATGTTTCCAGGACCGGAATAGCTCCATTGTTGGTAAATTTACAACATCCTCAATAAAACCACCCTCATTTACATTTCCTTCCTTATTACTCGCTACATCTCAAAAGTAAGGATATGTAGCTCTCCAACAATAGTTAGATGCGACAGTTTCTATGGCACGTTTGAAAACATTCCAGACAGGAAGAAACCTCGCATACTGAATATTTCGTGGTAACGCGTTTTGCACGGGATCGCGCATGTGGGCTCCTCGGATTTCATGAGGGACTCATAAGATTGACACCTCGCATTCTTGCAACCCCTTTTGGTCCTAAAACTTCAAAACTAACATACTTCAAACTAGTGATAAGGAACCTACACCATAGAAATCATGGCTAATCGTAACGACAAAAAAAGGAACAGAGGAATTCAACGGAAAAGAGGTTTTCTGAGAAACATGACTAGAATCTGCGTGCAATCCGATGCGAGGATACCCAGACACTTGGAAGACACAAAACAAGCAGAACTCGTCATCAATAAGAACGAGAATAGAAAAAAGGAGGAAATTCCTTGCCCAGAGTTTTCTCGAAACGACCCGATTCAGTTTTCGCGCGCAAGTTTCTCTGGGCCCTCTCAGTGAAATGACGAGCTGCTATTACCACAAAATCGCATATTCCCATTTTGCGCATGCTTATCGGCTTGGCAATGGACGCGTGGTGTTCGGGGATAAATCTGGAGTAGCTTCTTTTGTTCACTAAACCTGCTCTCACTGGAGTGTCGTATCATAATAGAAAACTACATGAACGGCAACTGCTCGAATCCCTCTTAGTTCAAAAAGTTCGGGCACCAAAAACATGGTTTCCAACGCTATGAGCACAAGCTTGCACAAAACCTACCCTGGGTGCCGGAGAGGCGGTAAAAAAGTCGACCGGCACACAGGCTCGCTCACGCAAAAACGCCGCCGTCCGTTATGGGTTAAAGAGAGCCGTTACTGATCCTTGTGGCTTGCATTGTGCACCTCTCCCCACTGGCGGTCTACCATGTAGCCTGTGCAGTGGCGACAGCGCTATCACGACTGGATAATCGCGGAGTATGGCATCCACCTTGTTCGTCACCGGTATCATGTGCGATCTCGCATTTTTTTTTGAGCAGCGTAGCGACGTGAGTTTATAGAAATGACCTTAAAGGCAAAGGCCGGGCCCAATATGGGGTATTATGTAGCTTGAAATTGATTATAGAGATGTGGAGCTGAGGGCAGCGGAGAAAAAAAAGAAAGAGAAGAAAACCGTAGACAAGGCCGAAAACAAGTCACCTTCCCCCTAGCAGTGAAGGATGCTTTCTTGGGAAAAAAGCACGTCCAAACCAGTTTTCTGGATATGCCAGCCATTCCATCGGTTGATACGGCAATCAACCTAGCTGATGCCACACGTTGATCCAGCCACGCACCACTTCCACAGATGGGTGGACATAGCGATGCAAGCTACCCATCGCTGTTAATACAACGCCGGGGGACTTGTCGACGCGCCATCCTGAATAAGGAGCGTTGTGTCACCCCTCTGAGTGGTCCAGCGCATATTAGTGATGGAAACACTTTCCATGAGTCCCTTATCTTGACTCGTACCTTTGACATGAGCTGGAGTTCGCCGAGAAACTGACCTGGGTGATCTTTTATCCCTCTGTCCACGATGTCAGTGATAAATTTTAGCGCCTGTTGGTATTCCTTCTTTCGATAATGGCAGAGAGCTATGGCGTAGGCGAGCTCTGGCTGGAAGCACACTCTTACTTATCAGTGAAACTGATGAAGATGCTAATGCAGTAATAAAAACTAATAAAAAGGCCTAATCCGCACAGATCACTCACTTGGTAGCCCATGACAGAACTGGCATTGTTGAAACGTTCCAATGCTTTATCGTAGTCTCCATCCTAGAAAGAGACACCTAGAAAATGCTGTCCGTATTGCACTTGTTTGAACCCTACGGCCATTAAGCAGAGTACCCGTAGAGCACACTCGGACTCGCAGGCGAAAACTTCTGTTCTCTCGTCGTGAGATGAGTATTAGCGAAGAAACAGAGCACCCAAGATGTGTGGACCATGTACAATACTCCAGGATTCCCTCTTCCGCTAGCTCTATCCCACCAAAGAACTCGAAATAGTGGAGAGTGAGAACGAATGAAAACAAGCGGCATTCTCATCGCATCAAGGGGATATTTCTGGCGCCTTTCTGCGGGACATTTTCTTGATTATTCGCAATATGAATTGTGTTGTGTGTCCTTGCTCGGTGGCGTCGGAGTGTTGAGTGGAAAAATCGTGCTTAAAAAGCACCGGTAGTGAAGCTTATTAAATTTCAGAAAAACACTGCAAACTCTCATACTTTGTAGTCTAGGCATGCCAGATTCATTTCGGTGTCCGGATCATCGGCTGGGTACTGCTCAACGAGAATGCGTGCATTGTTCATGTCTTCCTCGCGGTACTTGATGGCTGATTCCAACTTGACCACCTCGCCCAGCAGATGCTCTTCTTCGATCTAGAACAGAATCATGGAATCATCTTAGGATTTGTTTGGAAACAGTGATCTCGAAAAAAACGATGGGGGGGGGGCAGAGCGGGGCATCATCCATTTTTGCAGAAGGAGAACAAAATCGATGTCTGAGCGGAGCGTTTGTCAAGAAAACAGAAAGTCGCTGGTTCGACTCCACCATGAGGCATTCCTTTTGCTAACCAATAATTGAAAATGAAGATGACGTTCCATGTGAGGGTGAAAACCGGGAGTGGAGAAAACCAGTGCTCGACAAAAATAAACACGCTGCATTTGATTCTCACGAGAGCCTCATTGGCTTAGTGGCAGAGCGTCTGTCTTGTAAACAGAAGGTCGCTGGTTCGATTCCAGCATGGGGCATCGTTATGTATGTCATTGAATAGATGGAAATAAGCCTTCTCAGAGGGGTGTACGGCCCTATGTTCCATCCATTTGTGCAGAAGGAGAACAAAATCGATGTGGCGCATGCCTCATTGGCTCAGGGGCAGAGCGTCTGTCTAGTAAACAGAATGTTCGCTGGTTAGATTCCAGCATGAGGCATTCCTATTGCTAACCAAACCATGAATTGAAAATGAGGATTTTTTGAATCGCTTTGCTGCTAGATGTGCTTCATTAGGAATAAAACTTTCCAGATAGGGGGTTGACTCTGAAGAAGCCTTATGACCGTGAGAATCTGCAAATATCTTCATAAATTTCATCTGCTTTATGGGAAAAAACAAAGCCCAGGATCCTCAGCGAATGGAGAGCTTGCGGTACCAACTTGGTTGGAAGGGATGACAGTGCCGCTGCAGCGCGCGGCATGTTTGCGTACTTCAATGCAGAACGAGAAACTTGCAAGCTGGCGAGTCAACGGACATGTGGAGAAGTTGGATTGTGCAAGTATACACCATTTCCCTGAGATGGCGCAACATGTCGCTCCCTCCCCCACTTCCAACTAACCATTGAAGGCCATCAGGTCGGTCCGGCCATTAGCAGTGAGCTCTATACCGTTGCACTTCTCTCAAGACGGTAAGCTTAAAACTGCCTCACTATCTGCTAAGCGATCACTCAAACAGAGATATGAAGCTAGGAAATGCAGCGCCAGTGCTCCGATCTCGCATGCAAGAGGTGGCGGAAACGGCTTTTCAAGAGCATGCTTTTTTGTTTTTCAAAGGCAGTAAACCTTCTAAATTCGTTGATTTATCAAGACTTGCCATTAGTTGCCGTTATGAAGAGTTTGCGAGCAGTTCCTACAACCTTTTGCCTGCGAGACAGGGCATTACCACTGCGCTTCCTTCCTCTATAACTCCCGTTCAAAAAATATAGCAGATCGGGAAGACAGTTTCGAGCTGATCGTCTCAAGGCGAGTGCAATGGTATAGAACTCATTACAACTGGCCGAACCCTCCTAATGACCTTCCCTGGTAAATTATTACCAAGATTCCTCTGATTTGTGGTTTGAGGCCCTCATTCCTTTCATTTGGAAATGGTTGAAAACAGAGTGTTTCTAGGGGTAAGTAAACGACCCAATTTTCATCTAAACTAAAGGGCAGACGCTGTACTCATGTTAGCAATTTCCATTTGTTGCTGTACTTTTCCTTCCAGCTATTTTTGTTCTCTCGCTTTTTTTCATGTTTGTGGTTGTGCCCAGGAGGAAGGGAAAAGTTGATATAGAAATTCAAAAATGCAACTGTGGAAAAAAGCCGCGGAGAAGAAAACAGACAAAGGGAGTAATGAACCTGGACAACTAACCGTAGAAACGATCTGGAGAGCTTCTGGAAGCATGAACGCGTTGTATAGGGATTGTGCATGATAGACCTTGTATTCGGGAAAATTCGGGAACAAACGTGACAACTGCGAATAGGCGTCCACGGCGTTGATGAAATCCTAGAAGGAGGATGACATGGGTGAACGAAGTTAGACAGCATTACCTTTTTGAAATATGAGTTTTCGACATGACCATTCTGGTCAAATTTGCTCAACCAATTCCACCGGGTCGTGATTCTTACTGTTGCCGTCAATGAGACCATCAGGACGAGATGCAGTAATGAACGGAGATGATTGGACTGTGAGAAACAGTCGATAAATCTCGGCAGGACGTCAGGTGGAGTTGGATAGGGTCAATCTCCTACTGGTGAGCTTCCAGCCTTATCTCCACTCAATAGCGAAGAAGAAGCAGTGAAATTCGTCAAATCAGTTTCATCTTCACCAAATACGATCCATTCCATATATTGATGAACTACTGGTCCAGGGCAAAATGTGTCCTCAAAGAAGAACATCAAGGATACCTTCGGATTGAATAGGCATGTTTACGCTGTCACCTAGCAATTCCCACACCTTGACCAAAGGCAATTGACATAAGCAAACTCTCACCTGGGTGAAGTAATAACAATATCCTAGTAGAGACAACGCAGCGCGATTCTGAAAGTTATCTTTGGAAGCGAATCGGATGAAACCCAATGATGAATATTCTCAGGGTAACATACCGATGGAGCTCGTTGCACCTCATATTGAAGTATTCGTATCACCTCATTGTACTTTCCTTCCTTGATCTGCAAATATACATGTACCGATTCTATTCGACGGCTCCAATGTCTAGAAGAAGTGGGAAATCTTTTCCTGCTAAGTGTGCAACAGAGTTGACTAGGGAAGACTTTCAACTTCCCATGGAACATTGGTGGAAGACCTAGATAAACAAACACGATCAAACATGCCAGTCACAAGTATGTGGGCCAAAAGTGCTATGTGAACTATCGAAACAAGTTGTGAAGGATCAAAATTGACGAGGCAGAGAAAAATAAGTTGAGGGGTCAAACTAGGGCCGAATGGCTCCTGTGTCAAAACTGAAGGCAAAGGATTCGGGAAATTTTAAAATGCTGATGCTGTTGGAGCGATTCACCTCATGTGCTGATTGTGCAATTCCAGGCAACCCTGACTGTTCAAATCTTGGTTAGGAAGTTCGCGTGGCAAATTTTCCCTTACCGTTACTAGCATACTTGACGATATCTATTCAGCGAGATCTCTATCCAAGGTTCCTCATGTGTATTTCGGAGCCTTTCCTGATAAGAGCGTGATTATATTAACTGGGTCAATTCCAACGCTCTATTACTTCAGGCCAAAATTAGCCGCCAGTGAAAGCCCTCTCTCCCTATTTAGTGGTATGCACGGATTGGGTGGGTCATCAGTAGGAACCACGCCGCGTGTGAGCGTGTTATTTCCGTGACCGCAGAGATCGTGCAACCTTCGACGTAGAAAATTTGTGGTTAAGGAGCAAATCGCTACGGCCTTGTAATCATCGCAACCGTCCCCACCCACCCCCCGTTGTTGTAAGGTTCAGCGATGGCGGCAGCGCTACAGTGATGACTTAGCACTTAATAGCTCTCCACGGTAAAATATACGATTGAAAGATAGCAAGTGATGCAGCTATGTGAAGAAAAATCCGTAAGAATTGCCTATTACCCATGCTGAGGTGAAGTGCTGCTAATAGAGGTAGCTTTGTCGGAGTGTAATCAGCGGTCTCTTTGCTTTCGTTTTCTTGGGATCTCTCCCTACACCTCAATTTTATTACCGAACGCGCTTACATACCCACTTTATCCCGAAGCTCGCGCCTGAATAAAAGCATGGAATATTTGCAAGCTTTTCAGTTGCTGTAAGTGTTCTGCCTTGAGAACAAAATAGTTATGCGACGGTCAACAAGGTGAACTACACGAAAAAATTGGGCTAATATTTATCATGGCTCGATTTACTATAACTACTTGCATGTTTGCCACTTTGGTATTTACACTTTTAACTTCGATAGCAAATCGAGAACTAAATAGACAAAGAATCAAGAAAACATATATGACACATGGCTGACCATTCCGTAGATGGTGCTGGTGAATTCGCCGTCTTTGATAGGAGCGAATGACATTTTCCAGAATTAAGCTTCAGGTTGTGAATCAGCCAACCACCGGAACGACAGAGCAGTCTGCGCGCTGAATTTGCCTGCCAATGTTGTCACGGCAACAAGGGCCAGCTGCGGGTATCAGACGCGGACAGAGTGGAATACTTGTAAACAAATGGCGTTTGTGAGAAGGTATTGGCTTTGTATTGTCGTTCATTAATAACAATCTGCAATCATTTCGGCATCTCTTGACACGTTGACGACACAGCGGGTTTTGGGTTTTTGCACCGCGTGGGACCAGAGCGATTCTGCGAGCGCTGCCGCTGCTCTACAATTCCATGGATTTTGAGCTATAAATACGCAATATTTAGATACGACCAAGTGTTTTCAATGATGTTTGATCTGTTCAACGTATCGGGAGTGGTAGTAGTGGAAGTTTCACCAAGATGACGTGTTAAGGCCACGAAAAGGCGAATTTGACTTACTTTAGCTTCAGGGGTTTCAAAATTTACTTGGACATGGTTGTTTTAGTGAACCCATATCTTCCCATACAAATGGGTTCGTATTCGTTCCAACTGTTCCTTGTTATCAGCATAATTGCTCTAATAAAAAGAAAACGAGTAATGAACTGAGCAGATGTATGCGTACGACCTGGAAAACCTCTACCAAACTAAAGGATATCTGGTCATTCTGTGAGCCACGCTGTTCTTAACTATGTTCATGTATGATCAATAAAATAAACACAAAAAAAACTTGGAAAGAAATAGGGCATGTGCGTACAGAATAAATGGAATGGGTGCGGCATACATAGTTGCCACAATGTCCGCGAGGTGCAAAAATGGCGCCATACATAGTTGCCGCGCTGTCGTCAAGGTGTTAACATGAGTGATGATATGAACAACAACAACGCCAAGTGATCCTCTGTTGGCAAAGAATCAGCAAAGTCGAGCCATGGAGTCTCATCCTGGCCGTTCGATTCGAGCGCTGGACGAAGCTGTGGCCGTGTTAAGCGTTTGCGGAGTTTACCCGGATAGCTGGCTCTAAGAGGGAATTATTTCGTCGTGTTGCAAACGACCCGCTCGAAATACAGGGTGGGCAAAAATTACGGTAACAAGAGGTTGCCGCAGACAATTTTCAATTTTAAACACCAGGAGTTTTTGATAAATAATCTGCGTATTCATTTTGATGACTAAGTGTTTCGCCTTTAATTTTATGATATGAGATATAACAACTTCAGAATGGGCGATCCTTTTCTTCCCCAAGAAACAATACCTACTTTGTTCCGCGGAGCTACATAGCATGACGATTCAGAGGCTCTGTGAAACTTCCGTCGGCCACCATCGCGAAGTGCAATAGGCAGTCTACCAGAACCAATAGGCGTGAACCTGAGAGGATTGCGTCTGCGACTTTACGAGTAATCTCTCGAAGATAGGTGCGAGGGAGCGCCGGAAGCCAACTCGTTCATTCTGTCGTTTGGTCGCTCTAACTTCTACCAAAGGCAGTTTCATGCAACGACTCGCGTGCACATGTCTTAGCAAAATGGTTTGCTACCATAGAAATGCTCAACTCCTAACTGATGCCGGGAAATTGGAAAGAAAACAAAGATACTAAAAGATAAGGCCTTGATTCCATGATGAGCTTCATTTGTCGATCGTTTTCCCTGATGAGAAAAAGTTTCGCTGTCGAAATATCCTTCCATCGGAAGAGCACCCGAACTAGTATCAGAGGAAAGCCAGCCAGCCATTCAGTGATGGTCTCAGCAGAAATAATGAGAGCAGGGATCACGATTC
>KZ346122.1:25458-46728 GCA_002352805.1 Teladorsagia circumcincta | reverse complement strand
CAACGGGACGACAGGTGATACAACTTATCTCGAGTTTGAGGAGCTGAATATCTTCATTGCCTCATTTTGCAAACTTGATCCTGGTTTCGATTTTTTCCAGAGTTTGTACTCCACTATGGTTGGCCCTGGGTGAGAATTTTATATATAGAAGTTATTCGACCTCTTGAGCACAAATAACATTCGTCTGGCGTTTGGCATGGAAACGCTTGTGCTTATACTAGGGGCGTCTGCGCGCTGAACTCCTTCAGCGAGATCGCCGCGTGAGTGTGCCAAACGATTTTGCCATGATTTTCATGCTCAGCACGTCAAATCTCTGAAAGTAAATGAGCAGCCAGTTCCAGGTTTCGGGTCAAAGTCTAGTTTTTTTAATTATTAAATTCACGCCAATACGAATTGGCAAACAAATCCGCTGCAAAGTGTATGTAGTAGCACAGAACACTATGGGTGGTCGAGGGGATAGCAACGATACCCAGCGAGTCGTAGAAAGAGCAGAAAGAATCACCGAAGAGAGAAGTGGAATAGCATTCTGAAACACATGGCCGATGAAGCATCAGGCAGACGAATGCCATCAACGGCAGTGACTTTTACCAGCAAGCATAGTGTCGCTCACCGTGGGTCATGAGAACTACAGTCGAGTAAAACGACATCCCTCGTAAGGTCGATAAGCCGAGTAAAATCGGGACGTCAAGCCAAGCCCGATGAATACCCGGTAAAAGACTCACATCCTGGATGACGCAGAAGGTACAGGGTCACTCCATTCTTTCTCCTATGCTTTATTACACGTCAAATATCTTAGATCATCAATCATCATTATTACTGTGAGGGTACTAGTTCGTCTTGGGAATGTTAGAGTGAGAGGGGAAACACTGTTCCTATAGCGTTGCAATTGTTTTCCTGCTTTTCTTCAAACTCCTCAACAAATCAGACGGAGGTTCACCTCTTAGCGCAGCCAGCAGATCACTTTATACATCCAGGAGAATGACTCTAGGAAGAACTGTCAGGAAACTGATTTATATTTTGTTTATAAGAAAGTTTTCATCTGGGTGAGTCAGCCATATATAATAATTTGAAGTGGCTGCTAGAGCTACTGAGCGATATAAATAGCTATGTGCTAAAAATTCCAATGCTAAAGACTATCAGACGTTAAGTCAGACGTTAACCCGTCATCTTAGTTTCTTCTCAGACAGTTGAAAATTGTGCTACAATGGACCAGTTTACTTCATAAGGAAATTCCAACTGTTATTGTGATCCCAACAAATCTGCAGTTGCTCATCTATAAACTCCGCCTCCAAAAAAAAACCCTGGCGAGGAAAGCCGCAAACACTGACTTGAGCCGACCAAGTCATGACACCGATTGTCCAGGGCCGACAAATATGACTCGACATGCACATTTGTTACTTTAGGTAGCACTGCGCGGGAGTCCCTAATTATCAGTTCGCAGCAACCATCAATCAGCCCCTTATCAATCCTCAAACTCCATCCATCCAAACTCCGCAAATGCACCACCACAATCTACATTATACCATATGGGTATCACTTTGAGACCGAAGTTAAGCTTGTTGTATCAACACACGCAGTTGGATGCTTGAGCGTATTGGCCAATGAGAAACGGGCTCTCACGGTCAAATTGATGTGATTCTTTCACAAAAATGGAAGCAGGAGTACGAAGAGGGTCGGCAGTGTAGAAAAAGGAATGAGCCGAATATGCCAAATTGAGAGCTTCTGCATTTTGCAAATCGGTGCTATGCCAACGAGAGACTGATTGTGAGTGCAGAGAGAAGAGGATAAGTGGAAAACACAACGGATTGGAGGGCAGCTAATGAAAAAAGTGGACGCGGTCTTTGCATGGCCCTAGCATTCTTCTCGCGCAGTTCCGATCGGGGGAAGGGACATCTGCAACTTCAGTGGACAGCTTTATCCTTCCAACCGAAGAGGCTGATCAACCTGAATTCGTCGTGTGGTGTGCCTTTAGCACATCGACGACATCGCACATTTCGGCTTCTTGGCCAAGTGGGACACGAGCAGTTTGACGGGGGCGATCTTTGAGACGCGCAACCGCGTCTCACTGTCCAACGAGGTGCGATTTTTGGACTGAAAAGAGAAGAAGAGTACAGTGGGAAGGAAATCAGTCGGCTACGGTGCATACATCCTCTTCACGCCTCTGAGCGAGATAGTGATAACATTAGCGCAAAAGAAAGGGCCGTAAGCCAAGGGTATACATTGAGTTCAGGGAAGTGGAGAGTGACGAAAGCCATTCGAAATGCGTGAAAAGTGGAATGTTCGCGTTTACACGATCTTCTTCAAAATGCGTATTCGAGCTGCTCACAGCTTCTCCGACTCTAGAATCCACAAATTCTCAAATCGCCCAAAAGTAGGTATAGCAGCTGTATTCGAGCCATCTAGCCATTTTATGGACCACGGCGTTTATGGTTAGGTGTGTATGAACTACAGAATAAATACATACAACTTTGAAAAAAGCTGCGCGTGCGCTCGAAAAAGTGATCGCAAGGGTGAGACGCGCAACCGCGTCTCACTGTCCATCGTGGTCCGCAGAGTGAGACGCACAACCGCGTCTGTCGTCAATGTGTTAAAGAGAACAAGTGGAAATGCTGATCTCTTAAACAAGGGCAAACAATCATGACAGCTGAGGAATGAGGCAGCTGCAAAAGTTTCTCACCGACCCGGAACTTCTGAGGGCTAGCTAGCGTGCTAGCGAACAGCTAGCGAAAGCATCCAACTAAGAGTTTTAGCCTGCACATGAGGGCGTGGGATACTTTTCCTGTCGACCAGTGTTACCATAAAGAACTGAAGAAACTTGGAGCTACTGTGTTCATAAACCGCATTGGAAACTGCTGATGTGTTGAGAACATGTGTTGAAACATAGCAGCTTCAACAGACCGACTACATCGGAACGGTACGTGAGCTTGTGGGAGGGCCGGAATGAGTCATGCAGCCAACAAATAGCCACAAAAACAGAACGAAAGGAACTGTTCAACAGAACGCATGTCATTTTAAAGCAATTCTTCCATCAAGCAACTAGTAAGACTGGCCGTTTTCGGGCGCTGAGCCACTGCAGTTCGTCTACATGCATGTGGATGTACTGAAGTAACGAGGGTCTAAGAGAACTGGATCTGACCGCTAAACTATTGGTATCGCTATTTATACGCATAAAGAAATTGCTTCCGATCCGCGCCATATGAGTGACAACGGGAAGCATGGTGGTTGATGAGATAACCAGCCGTGCCCCTAATAACATCGCCCAAATAAGGCAGCGATGTGTCGCCATACTACGTAGTTCCTACCGTAATCTACTACGAAGGATAATCCACAACACTTAGTGGGCTGGCCTCATAGTATTTGAGAGTAGGCCAGAGGACACGAGTCAGAAGGCGTCCAGAAATAGAGAAAAGTCCAGATTTGAATAGTCGCTATTAGGAGTTCGTTGGCGATATGAAACGTTTAAATAGCCGAATGTCATCGGCTAAAAGCACTTCGTACAAAAACGTCAGAAAGAACTGATATGGATGTGTGACGTGAGACGGAAGTTTTTCCCATTCAATGAGGTCGTCAACTCCCACAAAAGGCACATTTTCCCATTTGTCAGTGGTGTACTGCCCAGGTGCAATTCGATTGATCATGATGACGGCTGAGTTGCTGCCCACCATATGACAAGATTAATTAGGATGAATTACAAATACTGTTATTAAATAGACATGAGGGTGAATCTTGCAGGAATGCTCTATTGGGCTAGAGCTAAAAATAGTACGAGAAAAATTCGAGGAGTTACCAGGAGGCTAAATCTGCACTTTTTCGAAGCATCGAGTTGTGTATACCCGTAAAGGAGAGTCTCCGAGAGTATGGAGCGCTTTCT
Organism: Teladorsagia circumcincta; assembly: GCA_002352805.1. Taxonomy (NCBI): domain Eukaryota; kingdom Metazoa; phylum Nematoda; class Chromadorea; order Rhabditida; family Trichostrongylidae; genus Teladorsagia; species Teladorsagia circumcincta. The sequence goes on along the minus strand of KZ346122.1, from coordinate 42,857 downwards.
CGAAATGGTCCCTGCATGTTGAAGGGGACAACGGGAGGAACATAAAATCCCACTAGCCCATTTATCCTGATCGCTTCTAGAAAAGTCAAAACAGCGATAATGGAATGGCCCCGATTCTCTGTGATCGCAATTTTTTTGCAATTCATGTCTGTGCCTCCAAGTTGCCGCCAAAATACGAGCGTACATCAGTGCTCGACGTTGGCGTCATATGGTATCTATCTTGAGGTCCCAACTAAACATCAAAAATTGGTCATCACAGAGGATCGAACATTGGACCATTACTTCTCCACGATTTTCGCGTACCTGGAAATAGTGGACCATGAGTTCGTGTTCACAACATGCAGAAAACCACTTCGAAAAACCCTCCATGTACTGAAAGGCCTCCTTGTCAGTTGGTTTTCAGACCATTTTTACGTAACTACCACCTTGCGGAACAGCGAATGGAATGGAAAGCGTGCAGACTGCTAACATTTGTGAATGGTTTGGAAGCACGGAGGAATAAGCAAATTCGGAAGGCAAAGCTCACTGAGTAATCCCATCATAGTGAGCGTTTTGGCACGACATCAATTGTTCAGACACAATTTATTCATCACAGTGACGAAAACGTGACGCAGGAGGCTTGTTTTTCTTTATTTAGCCGGATTTCCTCATGTTTCAATGTTGCCTTTATACTTTATTGGGTCCGTAGAACGATATGGTCGTTATCAATCATGAAATATTAAAGGGGAAGAAACTGAAAAAAAAATATAAAAAACGTGCCCAGATGCACACATAAGGCCTCCCGTCAGTGTAATAAAAAGTGCAAAATTCTGTTTGTAAGGTGATTCCCCCAAAATCACATTCGGGAACATCATTAATTTTTCTAGAAACGAAGCGTAGAAGTTGAAACTATCCTGTTTCCTGCATCATTGTGATTTTATTTATTTATTTATTTATTTATTTATTTGCATATTTATTTATTCATTTATTTATTGACGACCGCATCGTAATTATTGTTTTATTTTACGTACGCATGCTTTAGCAATATTTGATTTAATTGCGGATTGTCATGTGGTTTTTGCATGGATTGCAAGATAGAGCCCTCGACTCCACAGGAAGGGTTTCGAAACCCTACAGTCTGGAAGTCAGGGGAAAATTGTTTCTCCCAGAAATTAATGTAATCTTGAACAAGGGCTTTAACCAAAGTTTTCCAGCGTCAGCGTAGGTGAGGTAGCTTAAGACAACACGTCCAGATCAAATTGGAGGGGTAGCAGCTGTCAATAATGGAATTTGGATGTAGAGTTGACCAAAAATTGAAAAAAGAATCGAAGAAAACTGTCGATGGAGCCCTTAAACAGGTACTCTCTCCCCTCTCTTTGATGAGGGAGGAGCGCGGCGGACGAGTTGTGTGGGCCCGCTTGCTCCATAGCTCCAGTAACCCGCGCGTGTTTGAATGAGCCGCTACTTTGTGGAGTGTGCATGAGGTATCTCGTCCGTAAGTCACATCAGTCGCCATTAGGTCACTTTGTAAAGTTGGGTACCTGGTGTTGCCGCTTTAATGAGAAAGTACTGTTCACAAAATGAGTCCTACGAGAAGAATGGCTCGCCTTTCGGATTTCAATGAGCGGTCGGCTCCTACTACCTTCGAGCAAGAAAAAATAATAATTTTCTTTCGGGTTTTCTACACACTCGAATGAAAGTCAGAGTCCTGTACAGCAAAGTACGAGACCTGGCAGACATAGTGGAAGATGTTCCAGGAGGAAATCGTTGTTAAGCTTCAAAAGCAGGGAGACCCGACTGACGTTAGTGGCTTAGCTTGGACTAAAGACGATTTCGCAAAAGAAGTTCTGCTTGGAGTCCAGTTCCTGCCTTCTTGGAAATGGTTATATGAACATGGTAAAATGTCCCGTCAACAGGAAGCCGCATTTGAGCTGTCAAATCCTAGGCAGACAGAGAGGAAAAAGCGGCCTGGACGATCATGTGTCAGAACATCCAGTAGTTTCCTTTCTCGGAAACGAACGAAGTAGGCACTTGAAAAAAGAACGCCAGAGAATCCCTGAAAAGGATTTCTCTCCAATCATGAATCATGCAGGCCTCTCGTCAATTTGCCGATCTCCTAATCTCAGACAAATTCACTCTCATGGAGTGACCAAATCAATTCATATCTGGACTATGACTGACATGCACTTCACGAGGGAGCTTGGAGGTCGTTCGCTCCAAATTTTAGTGGAAGATTTCAACAAGTTTGATCTTATGCCCAGGGTACGTACAGTACGGTCAAGAGTTTGGAAACTTTTTTGTATCTGGCGCAGCCATGAAGCAACGAAGATGCTTCTAATTCACAAATTAGATACAAAATTAAGTGTACAATGCGATGGGGAACGGGATTTCTCAAAACCGGAAGTCCATTCTGGAATTTCTGAACTTTGATGAGCTATTCTGAAGATTAATGTTTCTCAAGTAATTTTCGATTTTTGCAAAACAACGCAACATATCCTGTTTCTCACATGACTTTATATATTGCAGTAAATTTGAGGCAGTCGCTTTTTTCACGGATCGCTATAGGTCAAAGGCATGTCTTTGGATCGAATCGGAGGTTCATTTTTTTCGAAAGTTATAGCAAGTGTGACGGCGATGTGATGTGTAGGAGAAACGCAACGCTGAGAGGGGAGAAAAACAACAGAGATATGTGATGTGTGAGAAGGCGCAAGCAACGTATGCCGCGAATGGAAGGTATGGCAACGGTTGCAGCGGTCAACAAAGGCATCAGCTTCTTTTTTCGCGCACTTTCAATTGGTATTACTCCCCTATGTTCCACTTCCTCGCTCAAGAAGAGCATTCCTTTGGGGATCTAATTGCGACCTGCACCTTAAAAAAACAAGTCTCCATTATTTCAAGTGCTAAATACTTTATACCGTCCGCATTTCACGTCAAAAACTTGGTTTCGGTGTTGCGCCCTTCGGTGCTTTCTTCATATACCATGAGCGCTGAAAGTTCCCTCCTTGCTCACCCACTCAACGTATCATGAGGATCTACCAATGAGAAAGGGACAATGTATTGCATCGCACTGCATCGACGTCTCTCATAAGATGGGCGATGAGCTCCCAGTGTTCCGTAGCAGATCCGCTCGCTCCCACCACTGCTGAATCAGCTATTCGTTCCTTACATTATCGGGCACAAGTCTGAGCAACTGTGTAAAAGTGCTCTGGTCTAGATCGGTCACTTTCCATAAGGTTATAGACTGTCAAGGAACAATAACACCATCTCACAGCGTACAAAAATCCAAACAACGAATATTTGCAGTTTCGAGTGAAGCCAATTAGGACCTAGCGATGCACAACAAGTTTAACGAATAGAGCTCGAAAATGGTAATGAGCGAATGCACTTCAATTCCAATTGTTCTACTGGAGCCTTTTCATTTTGGAAAATCACAATTATGGAAGATATGCCCTTTCACTGCACCTTACATCGAGATATATCTGCTGATTTGATGTAGAAAAGATTACACAAAAAATATTCAAAGAAAGGTAGTGATATCACGTCATCACAAAACCGAGAGCAGACCTGATATTCATGGTGTCACAGGTTCTCTTCTGAATGCTCCTATTTGAGTCCCCATCCACTCATTTCACGTCACCTTGCAATGTATCTGCTGGGACGGTAGTAAAGTGCTCTAAACTGGCAATCAAAGGTGGCGATTCCTCCTCGTTGACGAGGAACAAGTAACGTGGAAACAAGGGCATGACTCTTCTTGGAACCACCAGCCTTGCCACGTTACATGCAAAACTTGCTCCACTGTTGGATTTGATCCTTCGACGATAGGACTCATAGCCTGTTGTTTGCCGCTGCACCAGGGATCACTCGAGCACACCTTTGAAAGATACGTACATGAGAGTCAAGCAACGTATGTTGCTTGCAAATCAGTCTGCAAGCGGTGTCGATCCATCAACGTTGCCAGCGACAGCGTGGAACGTTCCCGTTGAACCATTGGAAGCCTAACGTAAGGGAAATGGTGAGCATCCATCACTCTGCCTGCGATGCTTGTGTCGCACATGGGTTTGAACCTTTGGTGCACCGCCCCATGTGCGACATCGCTACCACTGCACTATGGAGCTCTTCTTATCGGCAGCGAAAGAGTTGTAGTGAAAAGGTAATAGCCTGGGAGGTTGCAAACCTCCAGACATCTCGAAGAATTGATCCCGTGACTGATCCAACATCAACGTGGACCGCAGGCACTACACTATTGATGAATCAATGCAAATCGCCTTCCTTTCCCTCTCGAACACCCTGCTTTGACCCATGCAGACTGGCAGTTTAGAGATGGCCATCTCTAAAAAGTCCTCCGGAGTACTTTTTAGAGACGGAGTGGCAGCATGTTTGCGTCTCCACCCTGCGCGCACTATTTCTTGATTCTCTGCCACCGTCGCTGTTAGTTTATGGATGACCACGCTGCCTTTCCACTTACTACCACGTGATCTCGTCACCGCGACCTCCGAGTAAGATCGAACTAACTTCGACTATTCTGACGGAGATTCTTTGAAGGGGTTCCTGAGGTGCTCTACGCATATTATAGGGCTACTTCAATTAGAAGTCATCACCAAGTTACTATGAGCCCATGGTCACATGATAACTAACAGTTGGGGCCACTTTACTACCGTCCCTGATCTATTTTCGTAAGGTTCAGAGAGGAAGAATTCAAAGAAACAGTGCTGATGTGACCTCCGATCACAAAACCGGTGAGAACATACTTTGTGGTTAGAATTATAGCGTGAGTGTTATATTTCTGGGTAGTATCCCCATTTACTGCCCCTCACCTTCCTTTTGGCGAATTACAGTACCACACTTGGGGTGAACCTTTGGTATTCGTCCCTCAGAAAAGTCTGCATTACAGACTTCACAAGGCGCGTGACGACAGCCTTCCAGAAAACCTGATGAGTATTGGTTTATAGTGTTAGCTGATCGTTGAAGCATCAGGCTCCATTTCATTGGCAGAAAACAATTATAGTTTGCCGAGGTAGTCGTAACTTGTGTTGCGTGGTCTGCACTCGATGCACACCAGCAGCAGACAAGGAAGGTTAATAAACAGTTTGCCCAAACGAATGTGCAACAAGAAGAAAAGGCCACAGTTATTTGTGGAATTATTTTCTGCACTGCAACCGCCTAACAAAAACAAGCCTTTGGCGTTTCTAAACATTTCAAGGTGGAGAACAATGAGCCGGTTATTTTTATTGAAGCCTTTTTAATGATATCGGATGTGTTCCCCTCTGGGTATTGACCTTAACATTCCCTTGATCCAGTTCTCTCACAAAGCAAATACAGTTATCGATAGCCCCAACGGACCTACTTTGATGTTTAGTTACTGGCTTAAACTGGTACGCAAAAACACGACCGTGGACAAATCCTTCGAGAAACACAAGCACAACACCACCACGACAAGGTGGTGTTTGGTGCCCGTGTGTTGGGCTTCATTTCCGATTTCTTGCAGTGTTTTTCGTCAAGCTTTAACTGTTTCTTCCTTTTCTACCAAACATTTTTCTATCAAACGCGTCGGTAGATGACACTTCTGTAGGCGAGCTTGGTAGTCTTTCTTTTTAAAAGGAGTACAAAGACAAGTTGTTATAGGGATAAGTCTCTCCGTTGCTTCTGATTCACGAACTAAAGTTGCGTGCCTTTCGTTCAAAGGAGTACTTTATTCCCTGCTGTACTGTAGCAAGCGTCGGAAGGAATCAATACTCCGGGATATCCGAGGTTTTGTAATCATCATAGCTTATCACTTTATCTCTTTCAACAATACCAGGACTGCTTTGTAGGGAAGTGGCAAGACTTACGCTTATGAAATGTTTCATTACAAGGTCCAAGTCCATGTGCAGTATAAGTTCTGCTAGCAATGTAGTGACGTTCGCCGTTCAGACCAGGGTTATCTCGCTGTATTGTATCTCATTATTTGCCGTTAAAGGCGTTGGTCATCACTTTTGACTCCCAGTCCATGGCCTTTATACCGTCACAGAAAGCGAGCGTTTCCATGTCCGAGTAAAGCATTCATTTGGTTCCCGGGAAGGTTGAAAAATACTGGCTCGTTGCGCGTGCTTACCTTTTATGATGTTAGGGCTTCAGTTCTTCATCGGTGATCGATGGAAATCTGGTGGAGCAATGCCCCTTTTCCGATTCCCGCAGCGATGAGTACCAGTCGCTACGGGCATCGACTAGGGGTCTTTGCTCCATTACAGTCCGAATATGACAAAAGGAAGGATAAAGGCACAAAGGAATCGGTATTCGTTTCGCATTTTGCCTGTGACAAGAGGAAGGACATAGTTACAAAGGAAGGGGTAGCCAAATTCCACAGAAGTTGAGCTGAATTCTGGCGGTGTTATAGCATTTTGGAGAGTTCCATCCTTCATCAGGGTCTGAAACTGCGATAACGGATGCCCGTAAAAGGCCAAGATGGGTAATAGAGAGATAGGGGATTGCCCAAGTATCGAGTGTTGCAGAAGGTCCTGCTGTACTGTGAGCAAAGTTTATTAGGGAAAAACTGAACCCTTGTCAATTGCGTTGGCGTTTGATTATTGTAGTGGTGTGTCCTCAATAATACCAGTAGAGGGACCTACGAATGATTGGTGTGACGCTGTGCGGCACCAATCCTCTCTGAAGCAAGCCATCTTCTGACTAATTGTTTAGAACTGCCACAAATTCAGGGCCGCTTTTTATTTGCTATGAAAATTCCAATAAATCTTAGAGGTTTCAAACATGGCTTGTATCGCAGCAATCACATTAGCCAATCTGAGCAGATAGCCAGCTCTTGGCACGTCAGGCTAAAACATCAATTTTTGTGGAAGCTATTCCATTGCCTCATTTCTATGAGTACCTATGAGAGTCTTTCGATAGTCAGGCTGAGCAAACTTTCTATCATGAGGTAGGTATAAGCAAGCTCTCTCAAACCACGGTGCATCGCAGCTTTCCGTTTTGGGATGGCTTTTCTTATAAACAGGACGCACACATAGGACACCCAATAACTCTCAGTAACGAGCAGGGTGAAAATCGCTTGAGAAAACTGCAGCGGCTTGTCGAGGAAGGATTTTCGCCCATTCTTCCACCTCTCCCACGCGAACATTCACTCTCGCCACCTGCGAGCTGTCTGTGCCCTCCGCGCGTACATTAACTCTCGACACAACTCTCCACAGCAGAGAGCCATGGTGAGGAATTCCTCGACCGTTATTCATCCTGGTAACGAGGCCCTTCGTGGCGCTCTTTAGAAGGAATGAACCAAGATACGCGTCATTTGGCAGAGCAGATCCGATGTGACAGGAGAACAATACTGAAACATTTTCACAAGACCTGAAAGAATTTAAAAAATCGTTCGTTTCGGGAGGCAATGTATTTTTCTTGGGTTTTCACTGTTTCTCCTTTTTCCGGACACACTTTTGGCATAGTACAACGGTAGTAGCTTACTACGAGAGCTGCCGTCAAGCATTTTAGCATTTATGATGGGCCAGAAGTAGGCGCATCCGAACACGTTTTGGTACGCGGGAATGAGACGTGTGGCCTCCTGCAGTTGGTCTCGCCCCCCCCCCCCTCACTGAACGAAGTTATTCGTTTAGGGGTGCTAATCAACAATGTTGGTGTGATACAGCGTGACGAGCGCTCGTGTTCAAGAGTGACTTGAATCGGTGTGACATCTGTAAGCTACTGCGGCGGTGCAAGCGATGGACCTCACCCCAATTGGTTGGCCTGTTCAAAGTCTATCGTCCAAAAAACAGACCAGTTATGAGAAAACTGCCTCGATGAAGAAAAATCGTCGGGCGAACTGGTGCTGCCTGTTTAATTGTCGCTACCTTTTGCGCTGAGTGCTCGTAATTATCTACGGGAACTTCCACACCTCACAATCTCCGGTCACCGCACAATCTTCTTCTATCGTAACTTTTTTCTCAAATACTTTTTGCCACTTGATAAATAGAATAATCACTAAACTTAGGTTGCGAGTTGTCTGTAACAGGAGGAGGTGGTTCAGTACCAAGTGGCAACTTTTAGCACGCGGTAGTCAAACACCTGATTTATTTTTGGCCAGGGACGGTAGTAAAGTGACCTAAACTGGCAATCAAATGTGGTGATTTTTCCCCATTGGCAAAGAACAAGCAACGTGGAAACATGGACGTGACCCTTTTTGAAACCACCAGCCTCGCCACGTCACCTGCAAAACTTGCTCCACTCCCATTCCCATTCCACTTGCTCCATTGGAACGTTCCCATTAAGCCATTGGAGGTATAACGCATGGGAAATGGTGAGCATCCATCACTCTGCCTGCGCAGCTTGCGTCGCACACGGATTTGAACCTTTGGAGCACCGTCCCATGTGCGATATCGCTACCTACTGCACTAAGGAGCTCTTCTTATTGACAGTGAAAGGGTTGTAGCGAAAAGGAAGTCGCCTGCTGAGTTTGCAAACCACCAACCATGTCGAGGAACCGATCCCTTGACCGTTCCAACGCCAGCGTGGACCGCAGGCGCTACATCATCGATGAATCGATGCAAAGCGCTTCCCTTTCCCTCTTCAACACCCTGCTTTGACCCATACAGACTGGCAGTTTTAGGATGGCCATCTCTAAAAAGTCCTCCAGAGGACTTTTTAGAGATGAAGTGGCAGCATGTTTGCGCCTGCACCCTTCGCGCACTATTTCTTGTTTCTCTGCCACCGTCGCTGTTAGTTTTTGGATGACCACGCTGCCAATCCACTTACTACCACGTGATCTCTTCACCGCGACCTCCGAGTAAGATCGAACTCACTTCGACTATTCTGACAGAGATTCTTTGAAGGGGTTCCTGTGGTGCTCTACGCATATTATAGGGCTACTTCAATTAGAAGTCATCACCAAGTTACCGTAAGCTCATGGTCACATGGTAACTAGCAGTTGAAGCCACTTTACTACCGTCCCAGATCATATATGACTTTATCGCAACCGTCAATTGGCAGCTGTCTCGTCTAGAAGGAAAAACACTGGCCAATTGAGCTGGCCACTCAAGCTGTTGTATAGGCCAAATCACATTCAAATGATACAACGACAATATGTAAATATTAGGTTACTGAATTACTGAATAATTACTGAATAACTTCGAGTATTTTTTAATTCAATTTTTTTCTCGTTTGTATTCAGAGTCCTTGCCCGTCCTAACATAATCTTTGCCATCTACAATATACTGCCTACATATGAAAATTTAGTCGCTTTCTTTCTTTTAAAATTGCAAGAGCACTTGGACGAAGAGGGAGTGGAAGTCGGGTTCGAGGTCAAGCAAGCGAAATCCTTTCCGAGGAAAAGCGCTAGAGCTCACCTTGGTTGCCTCTTGCTGGCACGAGGTTATTGCTACACGGCGCACTGCAAGAACTGCTCTGGGAGTCTCTAGTTTTTTATGGATATTTTCCGCAAGGTAGGGCCGAACGACCTCAGGAAAAAAAGCAGACTTTTACTTGCTTCACTTGCAAATTGAAGCGTCGTTATTATGCTGCCGACGTTTGCCTTCTACACTGGCCATATATTGTTGGGCTTCGCTTCCCAGCGCAAGGTCCCTTTCGTGCTCCACTAACATCTCAGAAGTGTCGGACTCAGAGGAAGTTGAGCTTTTGCTGTCGAAACTCCCGAATCTTTTGAGTGGGTACTGTTCCTTGTCTATCTGCTGGCGCACTCCCAGTCCACAACCGTGGTGAATATCCTGGATGATCGCTGAAAGGAACTAAGGGAGATCAGAAAGAACATGATGATGTCAGATCGTGTTCAGATCTGATTCGGGCACAGAGCGCGAGAGAAATAAATCCCATATTTTTAAGTTTTCACGACTGTGCGAACCTGCCTACATTCCATCATCCTAACAAGTTGGATACGCTCTGATAGATAGTGGTTAGTTTGCCCACTCACATTTTCAATGGCTTTGAGTAGGACAGTGAGATGGTCAATCGAAGGGTACTTGGAGTGTGGGTCACCTCCAAATAGAAAAACAACCTCGGAATAGAGTGAACCATGGGTGCACCGTGGGTTGAGGAAGCATGCCCTCTTCTATCAGCTGGTTGATGAACTGTATGGCTTTCAAAGGATCCCAATCAGAATGATGAAAAAGGAAGCACAAAAATGGGGTTTACAGAAAAATTGGTGTAATAGCCACGTAAGGCATTAGGTATAAATGGACTGCCTAAATGCTCAGGTGGATAATGTGGGTGCTACTTCGCAAAACAAGCTTCACGCCTTTGAAATTTTTCTCGGATTTTTTACAGCAAAAAATGTGAAGTGATTCACTAATTGTGGGACAACCTAATACAATATTATTAAAGAGGTAGCGGCGCCAACGTCGAATGGTTTTTTATTTGTGCCATCTTATTCCTACTCCAACGGGAACTCTTCAATACTCCAAATGAGAGCGCTGTTTGTGTTGTACACAAACCAAAGCTGTGTGACCCTCTTCGCGCAAGTGCTTCAAATGAGAGCAACATTCTCTTCTTGGTTGCCGTCTACGGCGATACGGTGTTCATTGGCTGGAGGTACTATTATCAAGGACTTCAACGGTAACCGCAAAGTAAAAGCTTAATCGAATAGCTTCATCACATACATCGTAGTGAAGGTGAACCTTTTGCTGTTCATCCTAGCCGTTCCACGATCTCTACGAGAACACCACGAGAACTTTGACACCTAGTCCTATGCCACCTATCGTTCCGTTGACATTAGTTTGTCGAACGGGCGCCAGCGATGTCTGCATTCGTGCCTGTCGCGTGCAAGAGTTGTCCAGTGGGTGCTCCTCGCTTGAGGAGCACGCCTCCTCTCCCTTCTCAATTCCTTCAGAGATTTTGTTAAGAAGTCGAGCCGGCGGTCATTCAGGTGTTTGTTTGCCGTCCGAGGGATACAGCCGGTAAGCGCTCTAATCCAACGGTCATCACAAAATGGCGATATCACACCTGATCTTCGATTCCTTGCAGAAAACAGTAGCGTTCCTAACTTCAACCGTTGATGCAATTCGGAGCACCGAGCTCCTCTCTACAGTTGCGGGTATGGAGTACGACCAAGCATCGTACTCTCAACTACGCGTTCCATAACACTGACACATGTTCGTCCTTCCATACTGAGTACAAGTAGACGAGTTGACTCGACTCCTAATAAAAAACGGATAAAGCATTCGCCGTTGATCAATCTTTCTTTTGGGGTTGCGACAGCATTCTACTTCCATTTGCACATTCGTAGTGGCAACTTGAATGCGATGTGGCCTATACAATGAATTGCTGGGGCTAGGCGATGTACAAGTCAGTACTTTTATCCACAGGCAGGCAAGTCTGGTTCCGATAACCCGACCCCGGAGGAAAGGAAGGCTTGGTTGTGGGGTAGACGACGCACGACGCGGGATTGATCCCGAACTGCGCGCGTGGTAAGCAGCGCCACTTGTCCCTGCAGAACTTCCGCCCCGACTACTTGAACGCAGAAAGAAGTGCGAACCACAATATTCCATGTTTCCTTATCCAGTATTCGCCTTCCTATTCTATGTACTGCACCTCTCGAACTGGTTCCTAATAAAGTTTTAAAAATTGCACCGCTAGTCCATAGCCCTCTAATTGTCCAAGACAAACGTCTTACCTATGAGTAATTCTTCCCGGTTATGTACGCACAAAGAAACTTCTGGTGCAAGGACCTGAATTCATCGTTTCAAACCGCATTGACCTGCTGGCTACAAGTCATTTTTTCAACTCACTGGAGTTTACCTTAAATCACCCGCACGGTTATCGCAGTTCTTGGCGGACTCTTGAGAACATTCCTCTAGTCTTTACCTCTACAAAGCTTTGGTAGTGTGCTGTACGTTTCCTGGTTCTGCAGCGGCGAGGGTTCGCTGAGCAATGTCAATATTATGGATCTGTCAGCAGTCAAAATTCTCGCAGAAAACATCGGTAAAATCAGTATCAGTGAAATGTACACTGAAAGGAAGCTATACATACAAAAGGCTTATGGCGCGGGTCGCGAACGAAGCTCACAGGGGCCATTGAGAAACCCTTCAAAGCTCTCATGGATTATTAGGCCTTCCTGTCACAGAACCTTCTGACATTCACTAGGACTTCTGACAGAACCATCGGGGTCGGAATAGCATAATGGGATTAAACTCGTCATTTCAACGATTGATATAATAAACCCGACTACTCCCCATCCCTGCCGCTCCGTTGGTTTTCGAATACGTGAGAGTAAACTTCAACCCAACGCTATCCAAGACGGAATTTCGAAGACCTGTCACCAACCTGGCTATTTAGAACAATTCAAGCCATCAGCACTGCGCCATGCCGATTAATAGACTAATTTTGTGAAATCCGATGTCCAAGAAATTTATACGACTTCACGTCGAACGCGATTGGTCAATCAAATCCCTCAACTTCAGTGAAGCAGCTTATTCAGGGTGATTGATATTCAACCAGTAGAAGTACACGAAACGTTGTCCGGATCGCTTATAGCTGCTCGTAGAGAAGTGCTCATGAAATTCTGAAGTACGTACATTACACGGGCAAGACTCGATGCCTGTAGGGCCCACTTTTAGACGAAGTTGTTGAGTTTTTGAGCACGCATAATCAATGAGAATTGTTGAGCAATGTCTCTAAAGATAGGTCGAACTGTTGTAGTTGACATCCCATCTCGACATTTTGCTCTCAAGCTGGACCACATTTATCTTGTCACCACATTTATGTTCCACCTTGTAAACGTAGCAGTCCGTGATCGATAGGTTTCCCAGATACCTGAAAAGAGCTCTGGGAGATCGTCAGAGAGGATTTCCGCGAGAGGACTTCATACATCGTCGTCTACCTCATTACCTCGATGACCTCTTCAGCGAAAGGAGATGATAGAGAAGACCCGCACGGCAGTGCTTTGCCAGCGTCGATGGTGAGTTATACGAGAGCTCTTTTTTTTACGTTTAGATTATCAAATATTCTGTTTTATACTAGCATATGTGTAATGGCATAACACAGGTGAATAGGAGACGAAACTAGTGCTTTTTTATTAGAGTTAATGTCCGCTTTTTTATTTTTTTGTGCTTCTCATTGGCCAACAATCGTTAAGTCCATGGGGCACGTGTGAAACCCCACAAAAATGCAGCAGCTTTTGCTCAAGCTGGAAGTCCACAGCGCAAGGCTTTCTTCTTCTCCTGAGTTTCGAGCTTTGAAAAGCCTCAAGAGTGGGAAGGCTGCGGATCATTTTTGTCTTTGCAGGCAAACCTCGGGCTGATCCCGGTACAGTGATAGTTGAGTAGCGGAGCAAACTCAGCCTGGGGGGAGAAAGCAAGCGCAGTCATCAAAAAGGCTGAAATTAAGGGTCTACGCTTGGGCGCTGATCTGTATGTCAATCGCAGTGGGTGCGCAGAATTGCAAAAGCAGTCGATGGGTCAGCGCCTTAAAGCAACAGTCCCAGCAGGGTCGAAGTGGGCGTGGCGCACAAAAGCCGCACCCTCTCTTTCCAGCCGTAGAGATTCGTTCGCGATCACGATTTGCATCGTGAATCAACTTCAAATAGCCCCTGTGGTGCCAAAACGATTGCAGGTGCCTCCGCAGCCGTGGAGATCTCGATCACACGATCTCTATGGCTGGCAAGAGGTGGTGCGACCTTTGGCCGCCACGCCCACTTCGACCGTGCTGGGACTGTTACTTTAACGATTCGCACCGACATTCGCATTTTGTGCAACGGGCGTGGCACGCTTTCAGTCCCTGTGGATTCACAACTTTCCTCGCGGCATCCTCCCTACTAGTGAGGTTAATCTTGGAAAGGCAAACCCCGGGATAAAGTTGGTCTACAAAAGCGCTTCGTAGTGAACATCGAGCTGCGGAATGAAGTGAAAGTGGGAAAGGAAGCAGGACTAATCATATCAAACGCTTAATGAAGACCTTAGCCTACAGCAACGTCGGATGTGGTACGTCGGCGAGACAGGGCAATCAAGGAAGACGAAGAGAGCACTATGATCTTCACGTCAGTCGCGATGGGCGAGAAACGTTGTAAGGGGGTCAATGGTTGCAAGCCCGTAAGTATTAGCGCTCTCATCGCGCAACTTGTACGACGTTGCTGGTATGGTTTACATAGTAGGTACGGACCCTAGAATTCTCCTAGCGGTGTCCTTCCTACAAGTTTTGCTAATCCCGAGGCTTGCCTGTAAGAACTCCACGTTTATCCCATCATCGCTGAAGCTTTCGGTTTTATGATGCGTTATCTTTCAAATGGGACAACAGTCAATCACTACATATTGTCCTTTAAAGGCGGAATTTACGATGTAAAAAGCAATCCATTTCAAGATAAGCCAGGGATGGTGAGTGGTACCAGAAAATCATGAGGAACGGCTCAGAACGCGTGAAATAGGACTCCTTCCTTTTCCCTTAATCTCGGCATTGATGCGAATCCCATCGTTGTGCCCTTCAAAATAACACTCTCTCTGCTATCTAATCACTCGCAGTATAGATATGCGGCGAGTGATTAGATAGACGGTGGGCGTGGTTCGCCGAGCGTGCCAAGAATGAGCCATGCTACATAACTGAGGTCAAATCCCGCTGCCGATTAGGTGTCAGGAGGTCCGCCTGTTTCACCACTAAGCAACTTTCTCCTTATTCGACCTTCGTTCTTATCGTGGAGTCCCCCTGTAAGTAGAAATAGGGTGGAGTGCCTTGTTCATTTCAGTCCTTGTGCTGAAGCAAAAAGGGTTTAGCATCCGGCACATCGGTCAGTCCCTTATCATGAGCGGAGCATTCTACTCCAATTCAGCGTCATGGCGGCATTTGTACGCCATTTAACTTGTAACAGATTGGCTCTCGGCAACGCCGGACCTCCCTTTCCCAAGTTCAACCGCCCATTGTGCAAAAATCAACAAGGGTGTCGTATTTGTGCTTCGAAACAGAAAGAATAATGGTCGAGGAATTCTTTGATCATGGCTCTCCACTGTGCGAGAGCGAGATAGTGTCGAGAGTGAATGTACATGTGGAAGGCGCAGACAGCTTGCTGGTGGCGAGAGTGAATGTGCGCGCAGGAGAGCGTGACTGAGCGGGTGAGAATTCCTGAGTGATTTTAAACCTACTTGGAAAGGGAAGGTGGTCGTAGGCTTAAGTACCAGTTAAGAAATTCGAAATTACCGAGGCATGGCAAAGGGGCGACGGACTTTCGGCTCGTCCGAGTTGCGCGATCCGGATGAGGAGTGTGTTTGCGGGGTTTTATAATGGAATTCAACACGCCAAAGCGTATGCAGGTTGCGGACAAAATGCACAGGGTTATGCGAATCGATATACTTTTGACGCGTAGAGGTTTGAGAATAGCGATGATTGTAAGGAAGGTTCAGTAACAAATGAGGAAGAACATAGTTATCACGGCACTAAACAACTATATTTCCGTGAAACTCAGGATTTTAGTTGATTCGTTTTGATGAGTAATGACATCTTCATGAAGATTCTCTCTTTCATCTCCTTGCGCCGAAATCTTCGCACGACCCCGCTGCCTTCGGATCTCCTGTGCGGAAAGTTTTCTCAAAGCACAGAGTCGTGCAGAGCTTATCAGCCAGAACACGCGAACTCTTGCCTCATCCAGATCGCCGCGCCAGCCGCACTTTGCCGCGTGCCAGCCCGGACGAGACAAAAGTCACGCACCCAAGTCCTCCAGTCCCAATCTGTCTTCATTTGCTAGCAAAGTAGCGAATGAAGACAGATTTTCAACTACCACTGCAACTGCTCCCCACCGACTGTTGAATGACTCAACCCAGAGCCGGAGTTCTTACTAAATTACCTCATACTTCAGCGAGCACAAGCGAACATTTTCTTCCCAAGGGTTAGACCAAGTCACAGAGGAAGAAGGTGTAACGAACTTTGTGGGTTGACTTTTGAGTCCTAATCGAAATTTCCGGCAGAAGGAAGATTTTTATTTCAGAGCCTTCTAGGAGATCTAGCACATGCTATGGAACGCTGTTCTAGTAGATTTCGATGGTCTTCACAGCTTCTTACTATTCAAACTCTGAAAAAAAGTTGAAGGTCTTTGGACGGCTGAAAACTCGAGTTTCAGAAAAATGGCCTAAAAATCAAAAGAGGGAAAAAACGGAACAACGAGACTATTTTCCCGAAGACTGACCCATTGAAATTTCAACATTGTTCTGAAAGCACTTATCTTCTGGTTTCTAATCGGTTTGGAAAAATTTAATTATGAAGGAAGTTATGAAAGTTGGAATGACTAAAACTCTCGCGTTCTCGAAAACCGGACCAAAAACCCCTGAAAAACGGAACAATAGGGTTTTTTTCGGAAAAGTGCCTTCTGGAAAAATGAGAAGCCCAGCCTCTAGTTTTTGATTAGCTTTAAAAATCTGCTAAAAGCTGACTATGGAGGAAGTTATAGACGTTTGAATGTTGAAAACACGCATGTGCACGAAAAGCAGAACATGATTTTTCAAAGAATTGGACATTTACGAAAGTTCAAATACTTTTTAAGAAGAAAACAATTTGTAGTTTTTGAATTTTTGTATCCCGTCTCATGGTAATGCTTCTAAAGAAAGATACATATAGCCTTTCAAATGAAGAGATTCGTATCGTAATCTATTTAGATAGGGAGGTATAGAATTATCTGCCAAACGATTTTCTGAGCACAGTTACAGAGGCTTTCTGCTTTTCACGCGGTTGAACAAAGTCAGCAGTCGGCCTCAGAATCACGAGCATTTGAGCGAAGCAGAGTGTGCCACGATCTTCGGTGTGCAGTCATTATCAAGTAATGCCCAACCTTTCTCAAACAGCGAACATTTCAAGTGCGAATATGGTTCCCTTTCACCGGTATTGTTTTGCATTTATTCTTATGAACTGCCTAGGATAGTGGAAGAAATTAGGGTGACTTGCAAAGTCTTTGCCGATGATATCAAAGTCTACAAGCCAATAACTGGATGATGATCAAATTGTGATGCAGGTTGCTATTGGCGCTGTCGTTAAAGCAACACCCCCTGATCGAGTTGGTGGAGTAGAAGAGGCCGATAATGAAACTATGGATGACGGGTTGATTGCAAATGACAAAAGAAACAAAGAAAACATCGGTGCCGGACGAGTTGTCTAATCTAGCTGACATTTCTTGCTGGTTAGCGCAGCAAGAAATGCAACTGGTTTCGCGCATGCACTGATACAGATAATTATACAGGCACCAATACGAACAAGGAAATATAATAATTCAAAGGATTAGGTGAGTAAAAGCCACCAAGATACAGGCAGCATTCCTTCGAACGCGGCACAGTTCACAGGCAATCGCGCAGGGACTACGCAATCGCGCAAGGAGCCGCAGCCACGAGATTCGTCCAGCGGCGAGCTTTGTGAGACCTTAGTGCCGTTGTCGCGCACTTTTGAGGCGCGACAACGGCACTTCTGTGCTACAGGTGGGCTACCCTATCTCACCTAATCCTTTGGAGTTATTATATTTCCTTGTTCGT
>KZ346122.1:0-18536 GCA_002352805.1 Teladorsagia circumcincta | reverse complement strand
TCCTGTTACGCATCGTATTTTGCTCTTAATTATGTATACTATACGTGAATTTGAGACAAGTTCGTTGTTTATTGGCTTCGCTAGATCAAATATAAAAAAGTTTCCAAACTTTTGACCGCTACTGTACATATCCTACTATTCACTGCCATGGGTTGATTCAGACGACCTTTCCCTACCTAATTTTGCTTTTGAACCCGCAAAATTTTGTGTGCTGCTGTTAACGCTACAAGTATTTGTGTAGAAGTACAACAATGAACCAGTTGCAAGGTAAGTGTCAGTAATTTCCAAGATACTTGAGATATATTCATTTTGTAATAAAAAGGTTAGGTATAATGTTGTGCAAGATCATAAGCTTTTTTCATAACTAAGAGATTTGGATTTTGTTCAACATAAGCTGGAAAACTAAGACGCTTTGCCAGTTCATCGAAGCTTCATAGTTTGTGGTCGAAAAGCTGCCAGATTTCGTTAGATCGTTATTTATGGCTAAAAAGCAATGCACAATAGCAAGGAATTCTTTTTGTCACGGAAAAATTACGGCTGAAAGGATTAAGATTGCATGCGAAACTACTCCTGTGACCGATGTTGTGTACCAGACCGACAACAATAACTCAGGTTTGGCACTTACGAAGACAATAAATCATGGGATCTTTGTCAGTTAGTAGAAATGAATGCTCTCATCTCGTGATTGAGTGATTCTTATTTATTGACAGTTGCTTTTTGCCATAGCTATGGAACATTATTATAAACAGGGGTGGCCAAAACAGGAGGCACTTCGCTCCACGTTCGAAACCGCACTAATCACACCTCCCTCCATTCAAACTGGGACCTTCTGCTCCGACGCATTCAAAAAAATTGCCGTGGGAGTTTTGCACACGTTTCGAGCTCAACGTGGTTTTTGAGGAGCGTGGACCGATAATGCCTTATCTAACACTCTGGCTGGAAGAAGTTTTGCGCAGTCAGAACTGCTGACTCCAGGAAGCTATTCCTGTAGTAACGGATGGGAGAAATTGTATAGCTGCTTCAGAATGGAGCAATCATGGAAGACCCCCTCGAGCTCAGCGAAAGCACAAAGCGTCATATTCCAAAAACGACGAGGGCAGCGAACATGGGCTTGCATCTGCGTGTAAAGGGCATTTTAGGAAATTTCCTCAACAGACTTCCATTGATCACAGCAACGTATTAGAGTAGAAGCTTTTTGATGTGCGTCAGGGACAAAGCGTCCCTTTTTTCAACCACCCCTGTATGTAGATGCCAAGCAACGGATGCTGCTCGACTTCAGGAGCTTCGTACCCATGTTTATAGGTGCGTTAGGAAATCTCCACCACCAGGACCGTATTTGTACTTCTGCTGAGACCGTAATTTTGGTTTTAGAGGGTGACTGTGGAGGATGAAGTTGAACGGGTTGTGTTCGTGGGAGAGTAATCATTTTGGAAATGGAGACTTACACTTTTTTTGAAGAGTCTTTAGAGTGGTCTTAAAGTTTGTAATGTGGTAAGCTGTCATGCTAGTGGAGGATATGACGGTGGTGGTGGTAGGGGGCAGTATGGGGATCCCTCTTTAGGATTTCCGTCAAAGTTGTGAAAGGGCACAATGAATATTATTAGGTTGGTCCATAAGTCTTGCCACAAACTGGCACAATTTTGATTTTATTATTTTTGTTACCTTTTGTTCCATTCATCAAGCACAATACAATACAAATCTTCAATATCCACAACCTATTGCCAACGCACTAGAAGCTGTTCCACTCCGTAGAATGCTGATCGAAGAAAGATCAGATGTCGCTTTTGACATCGTGATGGCAACAACACAATTTTTTCTCTATAAGGTGGTCTCGAGAGGGAAGGAGGTTGGTAGCAGGAGGTCAGAGCTAGAAGGTGGGCGAAAGAACTCTCCGACCGAGAGTCCTCCAATTTGCTGGATTTTCTTAGCAATGGGTGGTCCAGCAGTCTCGCAAAAGAGTAGACTTTGTCTTGTTTTTCTTTCATGGTCAATGCGTTACGAGCTGTGGAGGGTCGACTTCCTCGTTGACTGCAACATCTCCATATAGAAGCTTCCAGTGCTCAACTCCTCTCGTGTTCTACTAAAGATCCGGGAAAGCCTGACTTCCCGGATCTTTAGTAGAACACGAGAGGACGAGGTTGAACTCTAGACCTAGAACTCCCGAAGCGTTTGAGCTAGACTACCGCCGCTTGTTTATTTGTTGACACACAGTACCCTCTCCTCATCATCTGCAACGCGATGGATGGTCAATAGGAGAAACCACAGTAAGTCGTCCCAAACATAACGATGTCAGATCGTGTTTGGGGCTGATCCGGGTTCATTGCATGTGGTATCCAAACTCTATATTTCCGTACTTTTACAAGTCTTTGGAGATACCACAGTACTGTCTCCTTGTCACATCAGAACTGCTCTGGCAAACGATCGATAGTCCACTCAGATCTCTTTTCAACAGAGTCAGGTAGAGCATCGTGACTGCCAGTCACCGGGTGGTTAGAGTGTGGATCATCTACAGATATAAAAAAAATCTAAAGGTGAGAATATTGAGCGCCGGTGTACCGTGGATGGAGAGAACGTAACCTCTTCCATCTTCTGGTCAATCTTCGGTACAGCACGACTTGCAGGACTTTTCGAGCGGTACTCGTAAAAAGTGAGGGCACGTGGAGCTTTTGCGAAATCGATGCAATAGCTCTAAGAAGTAGGGAGAGAGCGAGCTGATCGGTTGGCGAAAATTGCGAAAGAGGGTGCTATCTCAGCGAACATGTTACGGATTTTTCCAAGATCTCCAAAAAAATTTCCAGCATCAGATGTAATTTGTTGCAAGACTTATGGAGCAACTTAATATAAATGATAATAATACAAGCTTCGAGCATGATAAATACGGATGTTTTCTTCAACAATTTACATATTGGACCGTTTCCTCTTAACTATCTTCCAATGGAAACATTTTGTTGCCCATGTGTGCTTTCCAAGCTCTGGAATTTTTTCATGGCCTTTGCCGTCGTACAAAAATGTTGCCGACCCTGTGCATTTAAGTGTGCAACAGACGGCCGGCTTTCGAATAACACCGGAATCTTCACCAATGATTAACAAAGAATCAGAGATCTTAAAGCGGTGAATATTTCCACTCAGTCAAGTGAATGGCGTGGCTCAGCATTTTCGTCGCTGCTAAGGTTGCTCTCTAGAAATGCCTCAGAAGGAGATGATGACCTTTATTTACCGCTCTGCATGAGAACTTATGATGATTATTGAGCAAAAGTTAGTGGGAACTTATATAAAGCTATCTCTAAAAGAAGTACTCTGCAGGTTTAAGCACATCAATTCACTACTCGGCTAGGCAACGTTCACAGTTCGCGATGACATATGCGATTGGGCTATAAGGCTAATAGGCTTGCAGCAATGAATACGTATTGATTTGTTGTGCTCGCCCCACAGAGCGGTCGCCAAATCGCCTACTCGCATAATTGCATACCAATTATTCGCTACCTGTGCTTTTCTTTTTGAATACTCGCCTAGTCGCGTAGTAGAATAATTGCATGTGCGATCGCGAACTATGAACGTTCCTCAGGACAGAATTTTCCCTGTGAAATTAGTCTATCAAAAGTATCCATGCAATAGATGAACTACAGTAGCGGTCAAAAGTTTGGAAACTTTTTTACTTCGGATCTAGCGCGGCCGATAAACAACGAGCTTCCCTCACACTCACATAGTATACACAAAATCAAGTGCAGATTACGATGTGCTACGTAATTTCGTGCAATCGAAAGTAAGAATTGGGAAATAAGATTTTTTTGAAAAGTGGCGCGTCAAAAGTTTGGAAACTCCACAATTTCAGAGCGAATTCAGCACATTCGCAATCGCATGCATATGAAAAGTTAGTAATTTGTTGAGTAGCTGTGTAATTCTAAGATGGCATCGCTTTTTGTGACACTGGTTCGATTAGAAGACACTTCTAAATTTTCAAAAAGAATCTCTAACGTCAGTTGCCTGAATGAATTTTTGGTGGAATTTCCTGCTAGGATGTGTATTTTACGTCATGCTAGCTCTTCTCTGAAGTGTACAACTCAGATAGAGTACAATTCTTGGTTCGATCGCTTACTAACAGCGGTTAGTAACAGTGGTTTCTCGGTTTAGGATGCCGGCTAGGGGGGGGGGGTCGGCCTACATTGTATCATTGTTGTGATAGAAAATCCTTTCTTTTGGGCTAGTTCTGACTACCAAAGTTGAGCATTGTATTCCTCAGACTACCCTCATACTTAGCCCAGCCCACATTTCGCTGGATACTGAGAAGTGGGAAATCGCCGAACGGTCTAACACAACCTTACCCATGACAGCACATCCACTCTTTCTGACTGTTGGAACCTGATACCTGAAATTAGGTTTCCTGTTGACAGAACGCTTTCTGAACTTCACAAATCCATTACTAAGAAATTTGCGATAAGCATAGAAATTTGATTCGTCGCTGAGCACAATTTTTAACCTCTTGACATTAATCCAGGCCAGCCGTTAACTCGCAAAACTAGTCGGGCCCTCCGCATTTCAGAGCTTAACAAAGGCTTCTTGTTGGAAAATCTCCCGTGATATTCGCTCGGTCTCCGTCGATGTTGAATAGCAGTCCGAATTTCATTCGACTATTAGGGACGCCTAAAAAAGTCATTTATTGGTTGAAGATGTTTAGAGACGATACCAGCCGACCCCTCTTCGAGGCGTTTAAATGAAGCCAGTTCACTTCTAAGGCTGTCTCTTGTGAAGATTACGTATATATCTGATTTCTCGAGTCTGACAGTTCAAGAAAATTTTATATTAGTGCTTCCGTAGAGATTGAACTACTGAGAAACAACTCATTTCTGTATTTGAGACTCTAGGGTATCGAGAAACCCTTCCTATATGAATAATGTTTCATTCCTACATGAATTCATTCGAAAATTACATAATTATCAATAATAATACTGAAATTAACAAAAACGTGCAAAAATTGAAGAGAAGAAATTACTATAACGAGAAAAACAAAAAGTTTCCAAACTTTTGACGCGCCATTTCTGTGCGAAAGTTGTATTTTTCGATTAGGGTTCCCGCTATTGAAAAGGTATGATGCACATCGTATTTTTCGATAGATTTTGCATAACATAAGTGAATTTAAGCCAATTTCGTGGTTTATTGGCCGCGCCAGGTCAAAAATAAAAAAGTTTCCATACTTTTGGCCGCTACTGTACGTTACAGATAATCTTTCTGTATAAGCTTCCAATATTTAGGTCGGAGATTTTGGACCGTATCAAATACTATTCTTCTTCATCATATGTCTCCCAGCCAGCCTTCCTTCTGCTTTCTCCGCTTTCAATCAACCATTCGTTGTCGGTTCGCCACCACACCACTGCCGGCTCCCACCTGATCGTGACGATCTCAAACCTCAGGACACCGACCCGGTCAGAATAACCTAGATTTACATTATATATTAAAGCAGCAAAATATTTAATTGTTCTTTGATTCAGGATGTGTTGAAATGCTTCCAGTACAATCAAACTCAGGTCGACTTTTATCGGTCCTTCACTTCGTCACCTATCCGAGGCTACAGGTAACATTTTTATTTTTTCTTTGTATAGTAGATTGTTCTCTAGTCAAAAAAAAACTCGGAGTGCAGCCTTGACCAACCGTTGGGAATTCAGTAAGAATTAGAATCACCGAAATTCCCTGCGAGTTGGAAATCTTTGACTCGAAACTATTTCATCCCAAAATGCCTTATAAGACAAGTTTCATCAAAAGCTTGCAAATGATTTTCTCTCTTAACTGTCCTTCCCCATAATTTTTCCCGAGGATGCTTCGCAGCGCTCCTTTTTCACTGAGTTTATTGACAGCTTCAATGAAGATCATGACTCGATAAGGCGTTTTCTTACAAAGTAAAAGTCTTCCAGAGACGAAATCAGCTTGGTTCCTTGCCAGTCAGGATGGGAATACGATAACACAACCTACACTGACAGTCTTGTGACCGAAGTGAGTGGAGTTAGATTGATTTGTTCTGTTTCGTTTGCTAGAACAATTGAGTGAAGGGAAAGTGCGAGAATAGGCGAAAATACGCAAAATACTTCAACTATTGCAGCTGTACTAAACAATGATTCAAACGTGAAGGTCATCGCATGGGTTCGTCGGCGGGACAAGAACGATTTCAGTATGTTCCCTGGGTTCCACCGTAAGCACGTTGCACTGGAGCGCGCTGTTAAAATTGGAGCTGACAATTCATTGTGTACTTCGGAGGATCCGTGAGCCACGGGAGTGTAGGCAGTCTAGGGGGATAGGAATGAGTGCAATTGCGTGAAAAGCTGGAGTTTTCGTCCTGAGCACCTAATTATATGACCACTATCCCTCAGCCCTCTGAACCTCCTGCGGCAAGCTCCTTAGCGCTTGCGCAACGATACGACGCCGCACGCTCCCCCGCGCGCTTCGCTGAAGAACATTGCCTCTCCGTTGTGGAGTGCGCAGAGAAAACGGCAGGACACTGCTCGCCCCATCACGTAGGTGGTTACGGTTGAACCAGGAAACCGTACTGGGAAATCGTTTCTGTGTCGGCGGGTGTGTTGCAGCTCCGCTGGCTAGCGCATTGTCCTTGCTTGAGGCATGGACGCGACACGTTGAGTCCTCAGTATTTTCGCGATGAGAGCGGAGTGCAACGAGTTTCAAAGCTAAATTCATCAGATTCCGCTGCAGTGGAAGTCAAAAGCATATATTCAGAAGTAGAAATTTCATATTTTAATGAACCATGTGATTCATAGCTATATTTTAGACTATATTTTTTCATTAGTATCGAAAAGTATCCGAAAAATCACAATGTACGCGATCTGCGAGTGAGCATTATTGGCAGGACATGTGGCCTGCCATGATCCCACGACGCCCCGTCCCTTCCAGCTTATATGTATGGAATGAATGTGTGAATGTGTCGAAAGCGTTGGTGCGGATTCAATGCTCCAATATAAGTGACGCATCGTTTGGAAGGACCGCTTTTGTGAAATTTTGAGAAACGAACCTTATACCTTCACAGTTCAATCTGGTTTGCGATCGTCAACACTGGGTGGAAATCTCGACGACATCCTTCTACGTAGGCAGTTTTATCGGCAACTTTTTATTCGGATACATCGCTGACAAGTGAGTTTCGATAATAGAGGTCATGCCATATAGAGGCGTTTCCATTCATGCAGTGAGCAACTGCTCTGAATGTGAATACGGTCCATCTATTCCTGCTCAGAGTCAAAGGGCTGCGGTAAAACTTTTTCAGATTTGGGCGACGTCGCAGCTTCTTCATCATCCTTGCCTCTCTGGTCGTTTTTGGAACTGCAAACGCATTCGTCCAGGTGATCACGGATTCTCTGCTATCAGTACCTGGTCTGAACAAAATTGAGCACCTCATAAAACTCATTTCAGAACATCGAGTCCTTCATTGTCCTCCGGTTCCTCACTGGTCTCCCTTTTCCAGCACTGTTTCAGATACCGTTCATTATTTGTGAGTTGAGTTAATACGTAAAATGTATTCTTCTCAAAGCCTTGCTGTGAGGCGAACTGCTTTGTATCGTTGCAGTTTCACTTTAGGCAAAGATTATGATGGCAACTTGCGAAGATGCTGTTCTTTTCCAGGCATGGAGTTCATGGGCAAATCAGGTCGCATATTTTCCGGACTGATGATTTCCCTCTTCTTTGGAGCTGCTATGGCCTTACTTGGCGTCGTAGCTATGTTCATTAGAAGGTCACTGGGTGGAAAGACTAATCCTAATCTTTAGCATCGAAAAGTTAAACCATTGACCCTGCTGAGCTACTGAATTTCAGATGGCGTCAGCTCACATTTTTCTGCAACGCCCCGTTTGCAGCTCTTTTCTGTTACTACTTGTGAGCGATTTTCTCAGCTATATTTTTCTGCTACTGCACACTATCGTCTTTGAGAATTGAACTAGAATAACAACCAAAAAATAAGAAAGGTTCACTGAGATCAAATATGATGGGCAAAATCACCAACCGTTGCTATACCCTAGATTTCAATACGAATTTTTTGAGAGAGTTGTTAGCGCCCTACATTGATTGTGCACAGGAGTGGCCAAAAAATGAGGTACTTCCTCTACGTCAAAACGGACCAATCAACATCCCTAAATTCAAACTGAATGCTCCCAGCCAGAAAATGAAGATTCCATTTTATCAACAAGCGCACAATAGCGCTCTCCACCTACGTCCTCTTAAGGTTTCTTCTTTGAGATCATGGTGCATAGGGCGAGCTCAACGGGGTCTTCGACGAATTGTGGACCAATAACGCCTCATCTGAAACTCTGGCTGGAAGTGGTTCTGCACATTCAGAGCTACTTCCTGTAGAAAACTATCCATACTAAAGAAATTGTGTAGCCTCTTCGAGATGGAGCAATTACGGAAGACCCCCTTGAACTCAAAGGCGATTGCAGATGACGTCATATTTTGAAGACGGCGAGGACAGCAAACATGAGCTTTCATTCACGTTTGGAGTCGCCTTTCAAGAATATTTCTATAACAGACTTCCATTAACCTCGGCAACATATGCGAGTAAAAGCTTGCTGATATGCAACTGAAGCAAAGTGTCCCTTCTTTGGCTACCCTTGTGTAGCGCTCCGGTACACTTCGCGGTGGAGAACAGCTTTTCGAAATGAGGTTCCCCCGGCACCTCATGGCAGAACTGGAGATGAATTCGATAAATACGAGATAAAAATTGCGAAAATCGTAAGTGTGAGATGAAACGCTGTACGTGTGTGAGAAAAAGTCAGGTGTGAGAAAAACAAAAACTCGACTTGCTCATTTGTTTTGCAGTTTGCTTTTGCGATAGCGGAATGTTTCGAAGAATGACGAACAGGCCGCATAACTTCGAAAAATAAAAGTATCTGAGAAAATCTCACGCCCATGTCCCGTCCAGCCGAGAAAAGCACTGAAAGAATTTCTTAAGCGGAACTTTTGGTGTAAACCTTTTCCTGCAATGTTATCGAAGTTATTCGCGGGCTTGGTGAACCAATTGCAGACGTTGAGCCAGTTCGTTGTGAGAGCGAATGCCTGCAGCAGCGAAACTCGTAGCAGAATCTTTCTGTAGGGAGCTATACACTTAGCCTTTGTTGGAGTCCATAAAAACATTTAGCACCGATTGAGCTCCTATAAGGAAGTGCTCTTAGGCAAGATTTGATTAGAGTAATGAAATGCTTTTCTGAGCAGAGGGTTAAAGTAGGTTGCCCGTGCCAAAAAATGCTGCTAATAGGGTCATAAACAATAACTGGCGTTACTGTAATTGGAGGGAAAATCTCGGTGCAATCATTCCAGCGGCTCACGATAAATTGATTGTGGAAGAAGAAAGAAGCTGCGAAGTAGGTGAACTAATTTTCTAGTGAGGAAGAAGCTATTTGAATGATATTATTAAAATATCTGGTTGATGGGTTCGGTTTCCTGCACAAATTGCCCTACCCTAATAACATGAACAACATGAAATACCACTCCCCCACTCTAGGACATGGAACATCACCAGAATCGTCCAAAGCATCGCTGGGGTATTCCTGTTTGTCGAATCGGCAGTTGACGTAGAATTGCTTGTCCACCAAATATACACTAGGTCGATCTGATTTCAGTCGGTAACCGCTCTTTTTCTACTGGTCATTATCGCACGACATTTCTGATCGACCTGATCTTCAATACCTTAGCAGATGTGGTAGTACCCATGATCTTCGATTGTGAACAGCGCTCGAAAGCCGAGCTCCCATCCGCATTTGTCTATCAGGAATTTCAGAGAAGTTGCCTTGCAGCAGTGCGCTAGGTAAAGATGTGTGGAGAAGACAATTCTAGAGTGTAAGTACTCTACTTGTACGCCTCAATAGGTGCTATTTCGTCTTTATTGCATTCCAGAACAGCAGTTAAGCAAGGTACCGAAATTGAGGCAGTTGAATAAGACTTGAAAACATCTGATCGTGGGGATGAAGAAAAAAGCCGATAAGAAGAAAAAAGAGCAACTTACATCACTGGCGTGACGCTATTTGGTGGCAAAAGCCTTACTAAATTAATCCAAATCTTTGATACAGCCCTTATCCATAGTTTCGATCAAATAGGCTTCAAACGTCAGATAGAAGCTGGACCAAACTTCACATTCGAAGGAATTTTGAAATAGAGAAGGTCACAGGAGGCTACCCCACCCGATTCCAGTCTATGTCGCTGTACTTTACGTCACTTGTCATACTCAAACCCCCCGCCATTTCATTCAATTTCATCCACCTCATCTACTTTTCCGTAGAATCTCTTCTCTATCTCAAAAAATCTCCTCTCTACAGATTCCACGTTTTGTTTTACGCACTCAACATTATTCTTAGAAGATCAGAGCATGAAAAATTTCAAATTTTATTTTAAACGGTCCTGCACCACGTGCAGCACGCGGGTGCGCAATGGATAATAGCCGTTTTGAAGGCAGGTTTTTTTCCACAGAATCATCACCGGAGTATGAACGAGAAACTCGTCATATTCGAAGAAAAATGGAGGCAGTTGCTCTAATAAAAGAGTGGGCTTATAAACTATTCCGTATTGAGGCTGTGATAAGGTCTCTCGGCTTTAGCAGGTTATCAACGAAGCATCAAATCTGCTTACATCACTTATCGTGCGACTTGAGGCTCTACTGGATTGTAAGCTTTTACATCAACTTTAAATTTTGTTGGAATTCGGTTTTACTCGGGAATTTCTAGTCAAACAAATTTTTATTCTCTACTTTTTCTCCCATTCAACACGAATATGCTAAATCTGTGGAAAAGGTTTGCCTTCGGAACATGTCTAATATTATCTAATTTGGTCCAGCGAAATAAGTTACGATCGAAAAGTATTTGGCAAATAATATTGAGTGGTACTGCACGTGATGCAAGTCTACAGTATCCGAGCATACGATCAGTCGCCTCAGTACTGTGATGATGGTTCATGGCTCTACTATCCTGAGAAAAAATGTGTATAACACCTTCGTCAGCGTGCCCGAGTCCCGTCTGTCTTCCTATGAAGCGTGTAACATGGTGAAAGAACTCGCGTTATATATAACAAGCCCGAATATTACATGACATAGAAACAAACAGATTTAAAATAAGCGCAATGTGAACAAAATGCAATACAAAGTGCAGTATTATGCATCAATGAGTAACAATGAGCAGAGAGGGAGGAAAAAGCAAAAAAAAGAGGAATCCCATATTTGGCCCTCACTAAACAGTAATGCACTACAAGCAATTGATTAGTTATGACTTATTGGATGTTGTGTGTTTTCAGTTATTATCTGCAAGTAATGTTCTTTTAAGTTTTAGTTTCCTGCCTGAATCACCACGTTGGCTCGTCTCCGTTGGGAAATGGAACGAGGCTTCAGTACAGCTACATCGCATCGCCAAGATGAATGGAAAGAAGGATAGTGTCAATGTGGAAGAACTTCTAGACGCAGTGAGTCCCCTTTTTAGGTAAAGCAGATCATATAATAAGGAAGTAAGAGACCAGGTAAAACAGATCATATAACAAGAAAGAGCTGCCTTTCAATCCACTGCGTTTTCCTGTAGAATTCTGGTGACCTCACAATCCCAATTTCACTCTATATTGGGATAAGATATCGTAGCGTTTATAGTCAGCGAAATGTTTGAAATAAATCACAAAATGGAAAAGATTCAGGATGCTCGAGCTCAGTTCCGAGTCCCTGATTATTCTTGAATTGTACAACGTGAATGTGCTTAAAATGGACGGAGGAGGTAGAGCCGATTCTATTTAAGCTGGGTTAGTACTCTGGGTTCGAAGACACTTCTCCTCCGGCAGATTTTTGTCATCATGGGAGCCAAAGAGCAACAGCTCTCAAAAACGCCGATTTCTACTGCCAGGATTTTTAGCTACAATAATAACGTTTACAAATTTAAATGTCACTTGTGCAGTGTGAGGATTGAATCAGTTTCTCTGATAACAAAAATCAATGCTGTCTTCCAATTCTATGCGCTATATCTGGACCCATACTGAAGAAGATGGCAAATAATGCATTGTACAGCACAAGAAGCATTTCGAATATAAGCTGAAATCTCTGGGAGTCTCTAGTGTAAGGTTTTCGTCTGGAAAAATGCGCATTGCCTAAAATCAAGTTTACAAACAAAAACGGGATCACGGCAGGTGATTCTATGTCTTAGAGACGGAAGAGTGGCGCCTTTGTAGAATTGAAGAGATTATGTATCGCCCTTGAACAATTAGATAAGGTGGGTAAGAGTATGGGCAAAAGCTTGTCCTCATATGTAGCAGAAAGAGTACCCTACTGCAGACAAAACAAACAAAAGAGAGATTTCTGAGCTCCACCCCTGATCAGCATGGGTAACCGTAGACTCTGCCTTATGCCAGACCAACCGTTCTACTGTGCAAGTAAGGAGTAGCGATCACATTTGAGCAGCTATAACCAGGCCTGTGCCTCGAGGGACCCGTTCATTAGCATCTAATCTTGACGCATAAGAATGGGATCGTTAAATTTACGAGGCACCGCTGAATGGACATCAAACAAATAAGGAGATCGACAACATGAGCCAGAGCTGGAGCAGAAGGCTAGCAGAGGGCGGGGTTTCAAAACAGCTACTGGAATACCAGGGCATTGCCCTTGGAGAGGAAACGAGAGGATCAGATCGCGGTCCTCGGTCTTCTTTTCCGTTGTTTCGACGACTTCACAAACCCGCTCTGCAACGTGTCGATGGTAGCGAGGAAATCGGGCGATTTCTCACAGTTTTCTAAGCATAGCATGGCGCGTTCTTATTGTCTGTATGTTCGCGAAACACGCTTGTGTTAGCGCCACATGGAGCTTGATAGCAGCAACCACTTCAAAGCTGAATAAGGATAAAAGGGAGCGATCACGATAAAGAGGGATGGCATTGGGGGAGCATATCCACTATGCAAAGCAGTTACTTGGACGATAAGGAAGCGAATTGTAGCGCTTCCACGGCGAAAGGTGCGCCGGTCGCTGAGCAGGACTTCGAAAGCACTCCGCCCCTAAAAGCGATCCGCCTAGTAGCCCTGCTGGTGGTTTGGGCGAATGGCGTTGCCAGCAGCGGCACAACTGAAGCAACTCGATTGGTGCATGGTTTGGCATGCTGCCATCGAACGCAATGCGGTAAACTCGTTCATACGCCAGCTTTCTGAGCTGTTACTCTCTCATGAGTGAAACCCAAATGTCAAAAAAGGGGCCCCGTTTTGCACTTCCTTGACGGGTTTCTCTGCTTTCTTTTGACACGGGCATACCATTGAGCATCCCACGTCACCTATAAACCGGTTCGAAAATATCGTGATCAGCGCCTTCAAGTTACAAGCTAGCATGGCTTGAATGTGACGCTATCGAACCCTCTTCTTATTCACTGGACATTGATCACTACACTTTCACTTATTGACAATCTGACAATCTTTGCTGAACCACAAGTGTCACTACACTTTCTAGCAACAAAACAAATAGGCTCACCTAGTACAGAGTACAGAAAAAGCAAGCGGAAAATACAAATGTGATTTTTAGCTGCATTGGTAGGGAAGGTTCACATCGTTGCCACTCGATCGACTTGGCCGAACTGGAATCATAGAATGATTGATCTTATCTCTTCAGTTTTCGATGCTGACAATAAAAAAATTGTTTCAGCTAAAAGACAACGAAGACCTCGGGATTGATGGAGAAAGACACAGCCATAATGTGACGGACCTCTTCAAGACACCAAATTTGCGAAAGAAAACTCTGCTCGTCACCTACATTTGGTGAGCCACCCATTACATCTGATTAGATTGAATAGTGTACGAATTTTGCAGAGTATTTATTCTTTCCAATCTCATAGAAATATGTTCTAACGAGACTAGAAGCCGAATCAAGACATCCTACACCTTGACGGTTTAGGGCAGAATTATCTAGCTTGAGCCTGGCTCGTCGTCAGAGCCTGTTATGGTGGCAAAGCACTTATCGCTCAAACAATTCGATGGCTGCTGGCGGAAGGGAGTCTTGAAAAACCTCTCCAGATGCCAGTTCCTGTATTCCATGGTTCCAAAGCCATGACTGCCCTCTCAAGAGATCCAGGACCAGTGTCGAGTAATCTTTTTCACCGGCCTAGCCAACTAAACTACTGGGCGAATCGATTTTGGGCGAAGTGCATTTGAACCTCCACCACTACATATACTTCTGCGCACCTTCGCACATTCCCGGAGGACAAATTGATAAACTGGGATGTGGTGAGGTATGGCTCGAACATACAGCTTCAGTCCTCTTAGAAGGAAGGCCTCTCGGGTCATGCCCTGCTTTTTAGAAACGGTTTATTGCATTATGTAGGGGCACGTGAACATAGAACCATACTTCTTTTTCCTGAGCGGCCTTATGAACGCCAGAAAAGTGACGAACGACTGGTTCATGGTTCGATTCCCCGCGTTGACAAATTTTTGCATTTTCGATTGACGCTTGCATGATAAAATTGGTACACGCGGCTAGGAACGGATATCTTATTACCATAATGGCTGATTCAGAAAGCCCGTCCAGGAAAAGTGATCTATAGCTTTGTCCACGCGTGTGCAACTATATCATGAAGAAAACCCTTTTCAAAAAGCGGGTCACGACCTGAACGATTTCCCTGGTTAAAAAATGAATACGAGCGCATCCATTTTGTCCCAAGAAAGACCACGAGCGGCTTCACACAATGGCGAGAATAGAAGAAACATATTTTGTCAGCTTTAGCAGGAGTTCGAGAAAATCCGCACTTACTTATGACTTACCTTAATATTCAAAATTTTTAATGCACAGGGTTATGAATGCCATCATCTATAATGGGCTCACTCTGAACATTTCAAATTTGCCCGTCGATGACTATTGGTCGTTTATCATCAACGGAGCTGTCGAACTGCCGGCTTATTTCATCGTTTGGCCACTTTTGCAAACAATAGGAAGGAGGTAAGTGTAAAGATTATGAAATTACGAAAGCATTTCTTGGAAATTGTTGTTCTCTGGGGACCATAATCCTTCGCTGATTCAGATGGACCTTGGCCTCCACAATGATCGTGTGCGGGATCGGTTGCGTATCGGCGATGTTCGTACCGTCGAGTTGGTATTTACCTGGGTTCTGATAGAAAACTCAGAAATTATAAGCAAATTATGCAGTGATTATTACACCCTTTGCTTTATAGAATATCCGTGGTTCGTTGCCTCAGCGTCATTCGTAGGGAAATTTGGTGTCGGTTCTGGATTTGCAGTCATCTATATCTTCGCTGGCGAGCTCTACCCTACAGGTAGTTTCTTCAATGCTGGAACTTTTCATACCTCTAATCAGATGAAACTCGAATTTTTCCAGTGGTAAGAGCCATCGGTATGGGCATGAGCAGTATGGTGGCCGGCTCTGGTCTTCTACTCGCACCTCACATCGTTAAACTAGTGAGTAACATTTTGGCTTATCACAATTTACAAAAAGCCCTTCTCATGGCGAGAAACGCAATTCCCATTTTTTTTTTCACTTGTTTTTGTTGATAACTGCTATTTTACGCCGCAGTTCGCGTTACGAAAGTTATCAAAAGAATGCTAAGTTATAGGCAAAACTTTCGCCCCAGCAGGGGAACCGGACCTCTTCCCTTTCGGGGCAATTGTGCTACCAGTTACACGTTAGTTACAAGTTTTGCGATAACTCATCATCCTTGTGATAGTGATGTTATAGGAATTACCTACTGATAGGTTGAAAAAAAAAAAGTAAACTTGTGGAATCAAAGTTGTTTCATAATATCGTGGCAGCCTGGGTGTTTGGAAATGTGGCGATTGCTCGTCTCCAATAATCTAATAGTAACGCGCTTTCCGTAGATAGCCATTTATTTGCATTCATGTACAAAATAATGATTGGCAATGAACCAGTAAATGTACAGAATGTGTTGGAATGAATTACTGCAGATTTTAGGCTGCATCAAAGCAACAGTCCCAATTAGGTCAGTTGCCTTCGATAGTAATGGGGTGAACATATGCACTAGCTAGTCAAGAACATATGAAGCCACACTGAACGAAAAAGTCACCTTGAAAAGTCGCTAAAGGGAGACGAAAACTCCGAAATAGGCGGGACTCATCGATCTTGCAAGCGACGCCTTTTGCCAGCCGTGGAGATCGCATGACTGGATGCGGGTCCTGCGGAAGTGGTGCAGTGGCAAGTGGCACGCTTACCACGCGAGCGGTCCGGGGATCAAATCCTGGGTCGTGAGTCGCCCGGGCCAACCGAGCCTTCCATCCTTCCGAGGTCGATTAATTGGTACCAGATTTGTCTGGGAGGGTAAACACACTGACTTGCACATCGGATGGCCCCCGGAAGTCACTGTATAGGCCACATCGCATTCAAGCGCCTCTGCGAATTTACAAATGGAAGTAGAATGCGTGCCGCATCCCAAAATGGGATTGATCAGCGGCAAATGCCTTATCATTTTACCCTTTATTATTTCAACGGGGAGAATCTGTTCAAAGGCTTCGCCGACGTTTCCCTTCGCTTTTTTTATTAGCAGTCAACTCGCCATTTACAACTTCATTATCGACCGTTTTTACCCCGCGAATTTGACTGCAGTTTTTGCTTCAAGCAGGGAAAGGGGCACTGTTCTCATCTGTCACCCCTGTATGATTCAAGCATTTTCTTGCTGAAGATGCTCAGAGGTACATTCCTTTCGAACGCAGAATGTAGCGAAGGCTGCGTAGGCCATGCGCATCTGTACTCATATGGGACGAACTACTGCTGCCCTTCACTATCCACAAAAGAAAAGACCAACTTCAGTGAGTGAAGCGAAGGAAGCTGAGCGGCGCCTGGCTTGGTTCCAAGTCTCAAGGAAGACGCTGAGAGGCTTTTTCCGGACTAAGCCTTGGAAGGAGGAAGGACTCCGGAGAGGGCAATCATAGTGTGGCAAAGCTTTGTGTGTCTGATCACAGTGCGTGAGGGAAAGCAGGTGAGTGCATAAAATGAGGCGGTTTGAAGGAACAAGTTCAAGTTGTCTGTAAGCCTTTTGCGCAGGATATGTTCCCCGCGTTGTTGTCAATGTGCTAAGTGATCACTATGCAGCGTCTACACACCTCTGTTACTTCCTTCTGAGTGAATTCCCTGAAGCTCAAAATTTAGGGTGATTACATGAAAATCCTCCCCCTACTCATCATGGGTCTCATGGCACTCTCAGCCGGTACTTGCACATTCTTTCTGCCAGAAACTCTTGGAGCCCCACTACCGATGACAATAGAAGACGCTGAAAACTTTGGTGAGCCCACCTTATTGATTGACGACCTCGTAAATATGTAAGTTGGGTCAATTTTCAGGGAAACGTCGCGGGTTGTTCTCTTTCGCTCACGAGCAACGAAAGAAGAGGGAAAGCGCTCCATTGATCGAACACTTCAGAAAGAAGGCTCACAGCGTTCCGTTGTAGTACGAACAGTGTAGAGTAGTGTCAAGAACCCTGAAGAATCTCTGGTTCTTAACATAGTAGAGCTCGAGTAACCGCGTGTCTTTGGACATGTGTGTGCGAATCCTCATTGGAAAGATCACACATGAGCATTGCTGAGGATCGATTTTCATTTTATGCATGCAACTATCACTACGTATTTCATTACTGGCGATGGAACTTATTGAAATTAATAAAACTTACTCATCGGAAAGGTCGATCTCCGTGTCAAAACTTGGTGAGCCCCTCAAACTTGCAATAGAGGGATTCCAAGCTCTGAAGTTCTGAATCCTGCCCAATTATTTATGGCACAAAAAGAAGGCAAGGACAAGAACGAGAGAAAGGAAAGTCTCATTGTTGCTTGTGCTGTAAAGGCTCAATTTTCTTTATCTATGGCCTGAACTGCTCCAAAAGCCGCGATCACGATGGCTGAAGGGTGATGCGGTTTTGATAACCTTATTGAAAGTCGTAGGTGGAATGGCGTCAAGGTGCCAAGCACAGCCCCCAGCGCGTCGAGGGTTCCAGCCAGGGTCAACCCTACCGTTGTTACTCTTTGGAAATTTTCTACGACCCCCCCCCCCCTTTCGGGGCGATTTGAGACGACCCCCCTGTAAGTAGTACCTGTACGCGATATTGATTGCGTTTTGAATGTGCTGAATCGCGCCCGATGGGGTCCTAGCGATAGAGCGCGTTTGCCGACCGTAAATTTTGATCGTGGATGTCTCTCTTTTCGAGAAAATTATTAGATTTATCCTTGTTTATCGCACTCCATCCTGCAACGCAGCGAACTCCACTCAACTCAGTAGAGCTATCAGCGATCATTCATCGATCGATGCGCCATGCATTGTGCTCGGTGATTTCAATCTTGCGAATACTGAGTGGGGCAGTGAAATGCAAGTTGGAACTGTGTCTCAAAATTTCTATGACATGTTCAAATGTCACAATTTTCAGCAGTTGGTTTCTTCCCCAACAAGAGAGAATTCTTTCCTGGACCTAATTTTTTGCAATGTTCCCTTGCTTGTCACAAATGTTATTGTTACCGCTCCCTTGGGTAGCAGTGACCACAATGCTGTTGAATTTATGGTTGACGTCAAAAGACTGGCTCCTACTGTTTCTTGGAAGCGTGTGTT
>KZ346121.1:13219-26984 GCA_002352805.1 Teladorsagia circumcincta | reverse complement strand
TCCACAATTTCATTTGCACAAGTTTGGTAAGAATCTTGCCAGAAAACTTCGTATGCGTGCTGGGCCGTCATTTTATGTAGGTAAATCGAGTGGAAGACGAAGTTGCCAAACTTCTCGAAAACACTCTTCTCATTTATATCGTTGGAATTAGGCTGTTGGAAAAGTCCTCGAGGTCTTCTCGGGCTGACCTCACCTTACATGATGAATTGTTCTCAAACGCACGGTCCGGGATTAGGCGGATTACGCACTCTTACCTCTCCGGTCTCCCATCGTTGTAGACGCACGAGAGTTGATGTCGCGCCCCTTTTGGTAATTGCACATGCGCGACAAAGGCACTACAAGCTTGCTCGAACCGCCAAGCCACGCCTTCCTTGGCAAGCTCCGCCTCCCACTATCTGCCACGTGACCCTGCCAAAAAAGCGCAGCCGCAGTTACGGCGCGGTTGCATTGCGGTTCAAGATCAGTGGCACTGGAGCAAGTGGAGCTAGACTTATGAAGCTCGTTTGACACGCCCTTACCTATCTCAAGATGGAATGCAGCTGATGAGACGAGGTCCTTCTTCGGGGCATCATTTATTTATATATATTTAGGACTATTGTTGTAATCATTACACAAATCATACAGGAAACGCAAATAAAAGAACAATTTACAATAGTTATAGTAATGCAGTAATCAATAGAATAGAATAGAATATGTTGACAGAAAGAATTACAGGTAAAGAAACATAAACAGCATTGATTAAAAAGTAGGGTTCCTCTTTTGAGGAGAATGAGGGACGAACGTGGGTGGGCCCATTTGTGGAGAGGAAGGGCAATGGCCGCCAACATTGCAAGCCGCGGGAGAGGGCGCGGCTCCGGGTACCAACTTAGAAGGCCTGCCAACCTCTCAACAGGGCATGCAAGGGGGTAAGGGGACTCCGGGGGACTACAGACTCCGGCTAGCAAAGGTTCACCAAGAAGCAGTTTGAACATTTAATATAGAGGACATAGAGGACATTAATACGAGTGCAGGTAGAACTGTAACAGGAGGAGGAGGCTAAGACTGGCAAAGGTTCACCATCATCGGGTGTATCTTTTGCTTTCTTTCTCTTTTCGAGACCACCACTCACCTCCAGCTTCATTACTGAATGTCTTACACACCAATTTACCTCGGGGTCTTCTTTTAATCGTGGCCTGCGTGCTCTTATTTTCGGATGGTTCCACCCCACCTCGGACTTTCTTTCGCGGCAAGGTTGTCAGCTCCTTCATTATTTGCAGTTCCTCCGCTTCTACGGTCCATTTCGCTCTTTTTCTGGAAACGAACACGCTGTAGCCATCTCTGATCTTCAAAATTTTTGATGGAATTATTCGTCTTTTCAAGAACTTCTTGGGTTCATTTTGTACCTTTATCAGTCACTATCAGATGCGTCCAGTTTTTTCAGAGCTTAAAAGGCTGACCATTCTGATGAGCGGACAGGCAAAGGTGCCCTAAGCTTTTCCGCTTGTCCTCCTGGTAAGTCAGGTGGGTAAATTATGCTATTTCTCCGCGCTGCATATGACCACCGTTCAAAATATTGGTGGAAACTGGATGTGGCATATCAGTGTTACCCGATAACTTGGAGGTATCCTGTCCATGTGCATGTCGGCGTCCCTATTACCTGGTCAACTTTACTGCCAGACCCAGGAGATTTATGAGACATGGAGTCTAAGCGAGCCTCAATGTGGGTTTTGCCTCGAGCAGTGCGTTTGGGAGAGGCGCCCCTTGCTCCAGCACTACTTCCCCTTGCTCTTCTGTT
The DNA here is from genome assembly GCA_002352805.1 of Teladorsagia circumcincta. Taxonomy (NCBI): domain Eukaryota; kingdom Metazoa; phylum Nematoda; class Chromadorea; order Rhabditida; family Trichostrongylidae; genus Teladorsagia; species Teladorsagia circumcincta. Next base: position 25,210 of record KZ346121.1, on the reverse strand, counting down.
AGGCAGTTGGTTCAACTCTGGCCATTTTCTAGCTAAAAAAGATTTGCTGTGAGAAATTGGCAAATTTCATTTGAAGGGACCTGTCCGTATGCATGTATGTGTTTCCGTATTTTCTCGAACATTTTTCAATAATACCGCCACTATGATGCTTGGATCCTTAGCTTCTAATAGCGTTCATTGTAATCATTCCATGTCGGAAACGTGTTGTTCTTCGATTTTTATTCTTTCTCTGTACTGTAGTATACGATAGCCAAATAAAATAAAATTGATTGAAATGATACTTCAATGACCGGCTGGTAACAAGAAGACAACATGGCTTATGGCTACGCTGGTCGTGGAACGATCTTCCATCTGAGTGGCCAGAAGGCTTTTGATTTTTTTTTCAAAATTTAGCCGGCCGCTAGAGGGGGAATTCGTGTGGCAGCTAGTCCTCTCTCTCTTCTCCCTTTTTCATTACATGTACACGTTTCAAAACAGCCACTGTGGTAACTACCAATTAGTCAGGCCCCTTCAAGGCGGCGATCACAATGAGTGGAGTGGGGTGCGGTTAGTAAAAGGGCGTAAAGAGGCGGTCCCAACCACACCCTAGCGAGCTGAGGGTCTAGACCACCAATGATTGAGATGACGTCATCAAAACCGCCGCCCTCTGGCCATCTGGTCAGTGCCTTTAAGCATTATAATTCTTGACTTCATTGCCTTGAATCTTTAGGCTAATCAAGGCATTCATTATCGCTGACATCAAAATGTTCGCCTTAGCATCGATAATACCTATATCGACAGTATGTATGAAATGGATAATAAAGCTTTTACGGTGGCAAAAGTTTGATTACCGTGATCAGCTGGTCTTGAAATCAAAGAGCAGAAGAAATGAAGGTCGGAAATTGCAAGTTGTGCACTCTACTTGTAACCTATGTAAACAATAAAATAGTCAGTAACTGTCATGGGATGACGAGCAATGTCAGAACTGTTGCTGTGATAGTATTTAGCAGCACTTGTACTTATCAACTTTCATTTGCTACTACTAAATGCCGCTTACCGAATTTGATTGAACTAGTACCTGATTTTTTTCTGCCAATTTTTCTCATTTCAGTCCAGTCAAAATGTTTTTCATGAAGCGCATTTTGTCGTGAACATTGACTTTTATTTTGTATGTTTAGGTTTGATCGCTAGCTTTGAAGCAGCAAGTTAATTCAGCTATGGGTGATGCTACTCCTGAAAATCCTCCTGTTCCACCTGTACGGTAAGCTGCACTCCTCTTGGGGCGTCAGGGATCTCGATCTCATTTTATTACAGACTAGTACGAAAAAATACAGCAGTCGATTGTACGCCTGATTTGGAGTACTATCGGGATGTAGATGACCGTAATGGTAACCATAAAAGGAGACCGACAATTCAAGAACTTGCAGCTAATAGACTTCGATCTCTGGAGTACAAGGTGAGATCAGATGTTTGCGTAGTGCAGCACGCAGCTGAACGGGCGCTTCTTCCTGATTCTCGTTAGGTTTGTGCTTGCCTAAGCACTTTCTTCTCACTCACTTCAAACCTCTTAGGTGTTGGTTCTAAACTCCATTTGGCCTTGTTGAACAACTATGTACGACCTGCTAGAATTAGTCCTAGAATTCAGCGCCGAAAAATCGGCATAAACAACCTGAGTTCTCCAGAGCCTTACTGTTAAAAAGCCGTACTGATTGAAGAAAAGTCTTCTCCCCCTAGGTATTCCACATCTAATGCCCTGCGTTGCAATCGTTGGTAATCTCCGACGACTGCTAATCACTTCCCTGTTACATTTTGGTGTTCAAATAATCTCCCTACGAAGGTCCTTTGAGAACCAGTTCTGACAGCGATTACGCTGATCGGCCTATTTGAATCGGCTATGTTGATTGATTTCCCCAAAGGCACGTGTCCGCACGCGCAACGCAACAAAACCTGAAATAAAAATACCTTCAGAGCGCTACACAAGACGGGCTCTTGAAAGCCTTTGTGAGGAGGTCTTTTTTACTTTGCCATTATCCCAACGTACTTCGCTTGAACTTCCTATTGTACACTAATTTGCAAAACTTGAAGGCACAAGTCGGAATCGATTTTGTGTGTCATTTTGTTCGAAACTTAAGCAGGAAGTGTAATGAGGAACCTTTGTGGGGAGGGAAAGCAAAAAGCATAACAGAATCCTGAAATCCACCTTGTGAGGTTGGCCGTGGTACGAAGAGACACTGTGCTGCAAGGAGAGGGAAAAGCGAGAGAGCACGTGTACGTGAGAGGCGTGAGAGGAACATAGAAAGAATTACTACAGTACAGAGTTGGAAGTAAATAAAAAAAGCCATTGTAAGGTCCACGAGTAGTTAACGAGTTGTGGTACTTCATCTATCTCGTCCTGGAATTTTGCTAAATCACACTAGAAATGAATGAAGTCTTAATGGAGGAGCTAGGAGCTACCAGTTATTCAAGGAAACTGGAGTGTCTTTCGGCAGCTATGAGTATGAGTCCTAGCTGTTTGGATTTTACAGGCAATATGTGTTGAAAGCTCGAACATTGAACATTTCTCCTTATTCACACCCTTGCCGGTGTCAATACTGAACATCAGGCCGTTCAAAAAGTTCGTGTGGTTTTATATTTCATTTTTGAACGCCTTATTTCTGGTTCAATTTTGGAGCTTCACTTCAACTTTACATATCATTTGGGAGCGCATTTCTCGCCCTATCTAGTGAGGCTATAACTCTTGTTTCACAGCAGCTGTTAGAACATTTTCACACGTTTGAATAGTAATGTACGTGAGCAAGAAGCAAATTCAGGGATTTTCGTATTCCATCAGTTTTGCATTTGGTCCCGACCGCTAATAGATGCGCTGTTCAGTTGTGTTTAAAACCTCTTCGCAGCATTGAGAAGAGCCTAGAGAAAGATGATGGTGAGATAACGGGCCGAAAGTTTTGATGAAAGCAAATTTGCAAAGAATTGCTGAAGAGTTCGCTCCTGCATCAAAAGTAACTGAGATGGGGCCCAATGCAGGTGAGAATGGAGAAAATGAGAATTCTACAAGTGTGTGCCACCGACTCTTCTTCCCACACTTGCGCAGGTCTGCATCTCACTCCAACCCTCCACAAGTTTACCTGGCTGAGATGCGAAACTTTGCAAACAACTTACCGAACCTCTCCCCTACCGTATGTTACTTTTACAACACTCGGAGAGAAATGTCCTGAAATCCAATCCGATGTTCAATTGACCTTCGCCACGTTCGTCGTCTCCGGAGCTCCAGCACTTGATAAATGGACTCGCCAACCCATTGCTTATTGGCAGAGGTTTGCATACAGTAACGGTTTTCCTTTTGAATGGAGTATTGTGTTTGAGCCGAGATACATGCAATTGACGTCAAGTTAATAGCCGGAAGAACTTTTGAACAACCCAGCAGTAAGCCTTTACCCTAGTTTTGCACAGGGCGAGGCCGTAAGGCAGAATATCTACTAAGATTCTCATTTCTCTGCTATTTTAAGGGTTGAAATGGCGCTTTTTAGATAAAACGGGATACGTGATACAATCCATTGAGAATAAATCATTCGACGTCATGACTCTGAAAAGAGGGCATGGTTGGGGAAACTCGCGCCTATCGCCTTATCCTTGCACTTTTAATGACCGGTACTTGGTTACAAAAAGGTGAGCACAGGAAGTGATCACTTAATCACCTGTGGTATTCGTGACTAGTGGCAACAAAGATAAGGAAAGCACATTCTCGTAGGCAGTATGTAGAACGGCTGCAGACAACTTATCAGTAATGAGAAAAGGGGAGAGTAGTGATCGTCACTCCCAACTTCTGCTCGTCCAGCCACGAACGCATGGCCGCCATCCTGGAGCCTTTCACATCATGTTCCGTTATCAGGGTGCTAGAAAAACCAGGCGGCTATGCGAGAAATGTGAACAATTCATATCTGTAAGATTCGTTCAACCTCTGTAGTACACGGGAACATGAGCTACGATATGAGAAACTCATGATTAGCACGACAATAATCTTTAGCCAAAATCTTTCAAGCGGAGCACTCAATTTTTTATTGAGGTGCCACACATTTGACTTCACTTCGGGGTTTTTATGAATGTCCGTTGGTCAGTCCAGCAACATCCAGGTTCCGTTCGTTTTTCAAACTGCTGCCACGATCTTTCCAAAGAAATCGGTAAACAGTTAGGCTCTGAGGAAATATTTGGTTGGTTCCTCCAATGCCAATTCAGCACCCCATCCGAGCTAGCGGTTTTTTTTTCAGACTTTCTTCTCCGTCCTCCAAGAAAGACGACGCAAAAAGTTGACCGACGATGGAAATGAAGATTAGAGGTGGTAAAGGTGAAGTGATGGAGAAACACTTGAGGGTGACGGCGTAAGGGGACGATTTTACCCTTTGGTTCCTGCATAACATCGGTGCTGATGTCATCGTCGACGTTCTACTTTTCTTCTCTGCTAATGCGACTTGAAGGCAGAATTTACGATGGAAAATTAGCTCGTTGGACAAGGGTAGAGGTGGCAAGTGAAGCAAGGATTGAGAACAACCGACGGGAAACGGCCCGAAACCTGAGAAATGGAACCCCTTCCTTGCCTGTTGATTTACGCATTGATGCGACTCTCATCGTTGTGCCCTCTTCAACACCACGCTTTCTCTGCTATCTTACCGCTCGTCACGTATAGACCTGCGGCGAGCGATTACATAGCCGGTGGGCGTTTCGCGCCAGCTGCGCTAAAGGGAAGGTCATGTTAGATTGTCTTGGACATATCATCCGATGCGAATTGTGCCTCCGTTCTGATCACGGAATCCTCCTTTAAGTCCAACAGCGGTGGATCAGTGATAGGGGCAGCTAATCGAAGAACGGGTCGAGGTGTCTGAAGATCGCTTTTTCAGGGAAGAATATTTCGATAGTGGGCAAATTTGCCTTTCCGGCACATAATTTTTTATGCAACTTGCCATCAAAGGAAGCGGTCACGATGAGGGGAACACATCGGCGAAGTATATGTGGAGCAGAAGATCTACCGCCAAATGGGTCGCAGTGAACTCGTCCGCACGTCCGCCGTCTTATTAGCCGCTGCCCGTGTATGAGCGAAAATCGATGGCCACACAAGGGGTCCCGTTTGCGTTTTCTTGACAGGCTTCTCTGTTTTTTTTTGGTCATTGGTGTGCTATGTCTTGAGTACCCCTCTACGTTCCCTCCCAACCCCTCCAGAACCTATCGTAATCGCTGCCTCTAAAAACTCTGCTCACAGAAAGTGAATTGAATGATCAGAACCACAACTGTCCCGACAGAAATGTCAAGAAGGTGCAAAGAGAAGCAGTTGGAGATGTCTCTTTACAAGTCCATGTTCTCCATTCCTCTGCGCCTCAGCAGTGTATTATTGTTGAGTACCACGCTTTTCTCTTTTATACTGTTTGTTAAAGTTCCAGCATTCGACCCATAGTGAGCGAATTGAAATCCTCCAAAAGAGAAGGATCGCCATTCCTACTCCTCCATCTGCACTTACTTCGCAACTTTTTGCTATAGAAAAACGACGTTCATGACTACTGATCCTATTTTTCAACTAATTTTCGCTCAGAATCAAAGAACATCCTGTGATTGAACTGAAATGAAATGAAATGGTATGCACACGAACATGAAGGGGAAGGGGGGGGGGGGGAGTGAAGAAAAGGGATAGCGAAGTGTTAAGTTATGGCCTTACTCTTTTGTGTGATACGGCGGCGCTAAGACAATGAGACGTTGAGTAAGGAGAAGAAAGAGTATGCAATAGAGTACAACCGAGAAAGGATGCAGACATCCGCGTGTTACGAATAGGTAATGGAAGCGGTTGAAGCGCTCCTGAGCAGTTAGCTCCATTGTCGCCCACTTTGGAGGAGGGAGAACGGGACATCTGCAACTATTGGGCTGATCCATAATTTCTGGCCAAATTTCGACACTTTCATTTCTTTGAGTTTTTTTCCTACCTGAAGAATAACTGATCAACAATTCAACCACCTTGATATGCATCGGTGATATGCATCCATTTGCTAGGGAGCGAATGGATACGTTCTCCTCAAAGCGAGTGAAGCTATGGGATTAAAAGTTCGGATAGGTCGTTTTTGGGGTAGTTGTGTTCACTGACTTTTTTCTCTCGCAAGTGCTCCTTCCTTGCTCTGAGAAGGGGATAGTGCGATGAAGGTGTGCTAGGGCTATACGATAGATGTGGTATCGCGATCCAGCCAGTCCTCCTCAGAAAGTGGCGAATTATTTTCGCAATGTGAGGTCGGGCGTTCATGCGGAAAAGGAGGTTTGGAGACGTTTCGAATGGTTAGCTCGCACAGCAGCAAACCTTTGGAGTTATTCCTTGGTTATCTTCGCGTGATTGTCTGTATAAGACGAAGCGCTTCTCAAAGCGGGATACATGGCGAAACCTACAGATCGGGTATGATATTCACTTATTAAGGAGCTCGGATTTTGGGTGAGATGGTGGGTTCAGACAGCGAGATAGATAGGTCATAATACGTGCCGCGTGTTGCTTGCGGTGGACTCATAACTCATCTCCACTGGTGACCGACTAGGAAAGGCCCAGGCTATGCGGGCGCAGAATGAAATTTCTGCTGTTGGTCAGGCGTCCGGATGAACCTTCCATTAATAGCGCAATGGATCCTTATCGAAAGTGACTGGGAGCCCGGGATGAGCTCGAATATTGCAGCTTGTATCGTCTTTGCCGATGCTTCCAAGCCAGTAGCTCTGTGCCCGATCAGTAGCAAAGACTGATGCGAACACAGCGCTGCTCTTGCTTACTGCACTCTCTGCGAGGCTCTTCTTTGAATGATCGTTAGCATAATCGCCGGCTTCGGTCCTTGATCTGTTGCGATCCCCTAATTATTTATCCCACTGTCCTTTGATCTTCTGAAAAATCCTAGTTAAAGGTACTGATGCCTCCTTCAACATACTAACTTATTTCGTAATGACACTACTTTGACATGAAGAAAATTGATTCTGAAAAAATTCGGTCAGGAATTGGATCAACCCGAAACAACAGACGTGTTTTTCCTACCTAACAGATAGAATGATTCATCCGTACACATTGTGGGGTTTGACTTCAACGATGGTCGAATTCGGGTGAAATTTACAGGAAAAACACATTTCTCCCTGGTTAGAAAATTCTTTTTTCTCAACAAACCAGTAGCGCCTAACAAGTGGGTGCTCTCGGCAGCAAGTGTAAGCAGGGACTCGTGCGAATGAACAGGGTACTACACCGATTCGGGCACTTCTAGCGCTACCTTTATTCGCGTCAGTTTAACTACTACTTATTACAACTCTTCGAATGCTAATTCAAGAAGTTTATTTAGTAATAACAGTAGAGAAGACGGGATGCAAGACGACGAGTCCCGCCAAAAGTGGTCTCGTCTTTTCTCTACTAACAATAAGCAGAAAAGCCTTCCAGGGCATGGAGTGCTTTTCGGAACGGTTTTTTTTTTATTTCATAGAGACACGTGCAGGGAGCATAAACTCAGAACAAGTTTTTCCGAGCAACTCTGGGAATGCTAAGAAAACATGTCGAGATCATGGCTTTTGGCTCGATCCCCACTGAAGACAGATTTTCGCATTTCTCTGCTTTCCACTTTCTTGGGCTCATATATGTGGAAGCAACTCCTCACCATTACAAATGCTGAAAGTCTGCTAAAAATTGAAATTCAAATTGCAAAGGAAAAATTTTTCCCCAGGGCCGCTCAGAATTAAATGATTACCAATTTTATGCTCCACGCATGTACCTCTACCCGCATCTACCTCTGTAACCTACAACACACCGTTTCGAGAAAAATGCGCTCTATGACCTGGAAGGCTTTCCTGGTAAGAGTGATTTGTCGGAGGAAACACACATCAAACAAAATATGCAGAAATCTTGTTCATTCCCTGACTGCAAGCTAAATTAGCTATTCTACCGCTTTGGTCCAGCTTTAGAACAGTTCAAAAGCTAGGCTTGAGGCCCAGTCAGGAGAATCTCAGTGAAGCAGATAGTGTACGTGCGCAGAATCTACTCTCAGGAGAGCAAGAATTACAAACAACTGAAGATGCAAAAGTACATGCCAGCTGAATCAAACTAACGACAGCTGCCTGCATGAGGGTTCCTATTTCACCTTGAGCAAGGAAGGGTTGAAAATATTAATCAGATTGGTAGAAGTGTTGGTAGTTAGCTGTTGAAAGATACCGCCTTCATTTCTAACAAAACAATGAAGGGGCTGACATTGTGAGTGCGCGAAAGACAAGTGGCCAGGTAACGTCAAACAGAGAAAACAATGGTTTCCTGTTGACATTGACGAGTTTCTTGCACTCTAGAAAGGGCATGTTGGCCGTTTGGCGAATCGGCGATGTGGCTGGTTGTTGAGAAACGAACTTCATTTTTACCGGTCACCGCCGATTACCGCGGGTATCGAATAGGCTTGAACGCATTTCGGAAAAGTCTAATCCGATCAATGCCCTCTTCCTGGACGGCAACGCACGACTACTCGTGATCCCACGAAACTGCCTGAAACCTTACTGAACGTCTGCTATCGCCGTTTATTCACTTAAACCTTGAATGGATTCCGTAGAGAATGGTGGATCCAATGTGAGTCGACCCGATGACGGAAAATCACCGACGGTAAATACGTCACATATTTCACTGACTTTTTTTGAGATCAATTTCTTTTTTTACCGATTTTTCACAACTACCGGCCGATTGCTTGTCATAGAACAGCATGATTTTCATATTTTACCTTTTTTTGCCCTTCATTTCCTATTTGATCCATCATTCTAGGATAAACATTAATTTAGAGTTCTCATCCTCGCGTGACTGCGGTAAAAGAGTCAGAAATCAAATTCGGTTGGATTGAAGGAGTATTTATACGATGTGTGCAGAATATAATTGGTGTTATACTTTTTCTGCGGATCACTTGGGTAGTGGCCCAGGCCGGTGTAGGTCAGTTTAGTATATTCCATTGATGACTGTGGCTTCTGTATTTTTTGTTTTTGTTTTTATTCGGCTGATTTTAATGTTTATCATTCCTTTCCAGTGTGGACTTTTCAGCTTCAATTTCATGAAAACCCATTTGATGTTGCCCTCAGGTGCTATCGCAAAATGCGGGCCCATTGTGATGGCAATGCATTCAGAACCGCAGAAAACATTTTCTTTCTGTTAAGAACGAAACTAAGCATAAGACGGGTAGAAGAGACTCAGAGGGCAGCGTGAGCCTCCATTTTTTCCGGATTCCCTGCCTCCCCCCCCCACTCTTCCCAGACTTACTCCTAGGGAATGCACCGTAATTTGCCTTTGCGCTTTTCAGTTGCAATGTGAAAGCTACAAGAATGCGGTTGCGCTCAGGAAACTTTGTCGCAAACCGTGGTTAACTATTGCTCACTTTACAACAAACAAACCAATTGCAATAGCTAATAACACGACCTAAGTAAAAGTTCCGCCCCCCCCCCCTTATTTAGGAGTAAGTGGAATAGGAAGGCCGTATGTTGCTGCTTTACAATCATTGTTCTTATAAACTGCGGGCGAGGTAGGTGCACCTCAGCGACAATGACCGCAATAAATTGGTGCAGGATCGTGGTATCTCCAACCCGCTTCCAACAGAACTGCGATCAAATGGAGATCTTGAAGGTTCGGAGGTCTTGAAGGTTCCGAAAATCCGAATCTCTGAAGGAAAGAGAAGTGAAATTCCAGCAAGCATTGCATTAGCCATATTTCTTCCCTCCAAAGTAGTAATATTACTGGATTGATTGGTTTACACAAGGAGTCGCTGAAGCCAGTTGGCACAGAATTCAGGTAATATTTAATATGAAGGAAGGAGAACTCAGGTGATAGTTCGACATTCCTGAAAAAGTTAAATACTGACTTATCTCTCTAAGCGTGGAAGGAAAAAATAAGCGTAACTGGATGAGATCGCTCTGCGGGCCATGTGATTCTGCACTGGTGGCGCCTATTGCCGCTACCCGATTCCAGGGCTAGAACTCATACTGCCCTTGACCCTCTATGACGGGCGTCCTCTGTGAGAAGAACATCCCAGAACGCCTCGAATCGAAGATCTATGGTACAGTTATAAGACCAGTGGCAATGAACGTTGCTCAGTGCTGGCCCATGACCAGGGATTTTAAAGCCCGCCTCGGTGTTGTAAAAACGAAAATGCTGTACTGGACGGTGCCGCGAGTGGTGTCACATCGCATCCGCAATGGTGTCGGGAACGCTTTGGGTAGCTCCCGTTGCTGATAAAATGCGCGAGGCCCGGCTTCGATGGTATGACCACGCTCTTCGCGGGAATGACGACAGTGTTTGTAGGATGGGCCTCAACATATGCCTTCGAAGCGGCCTAAGGGAGCTCAAAGTAGCGTTGGCTTGATACGCTACATTTGAACTTGAAGTGACTGGCATCCATAGATCAGGCAGTCAAACTGGAGAGTGGCCCTGGTACACCAAAAAAGCGGACCCCGCCACCAAGCGTGACAACGCTGAAGCACAACAAGTGGAAATCTACACTGACTTTCCTACCTGGTGATCGTAAATATCTGGCGAATGTGTTGAAGTATTGCCATTCCTCAGCAGCAGACTGCCCGAGCAGCTGACTTCACCCAGAGATAAGGTTATATTGGTCCGGTTGCGATGTTATAAGTGCATCCATCCTGTTAACGAATAGCGCCTCTATGTATTAACTGCGCCTCGTAAGTGTTGCTTTGATTATGATCACCAACAAGGGGAACTATCCATTAAGTTAATCACATTGGGTGCGAATCAAGTGTGTCAAGTGCGAATGAATGATTGACATTATTCATCCTTGTAGTTGGTTCTTTTGGGAATAGAGATGCTTGCGTCACCGCAGTTTCGCGTGCTATTTGCCGCTCCAAAAATAATTCATCAGTTCAAAACGAGATTCTTATTATTGTGATCCAGAATTCCGAGAGGTTCGCTAGAGTGCTTCTCGCAATTTCCACTGGCTTCCTTCGTGTTCACAACAGCGTAGAAGTGGGCGTGGCATACAGAATTCGCACCCCTTCTTGTCAGCCGTGGTTCGTTCTTCACAATCACGATTTGCATCATGAATCGACTTTTGTGATCGTTTTGGGAACACATGGAGTATTTGAAGTCTATTCACGATGCAAATCGTGATCGTGAACGAATCTCCACGGCTGGCAAGAGGAGGTGCGCTTCTGCACGCCACGCACACTTCGACCCTGCTGGGAGTGTTGCTTTGATGTGACTATGCTTGGCATTGCTCACAGTAGCATAGTCCCTTCATATGTAGATCGATCAACTTCCGGGTCTATTATTGTCGGATGAATTTTTGCTGTAAAATGGACCTACTCCTTCTCGCCAAAGGTTCAGTCCAGGGCCGAAAATTTCAATAAAGGGTACAGTGGATGAATCATATAGTACAGAAACATGGGCAACGTGAAAACTCCTGGATCGAGCTTTTTTGTGCGCGGCCAACAGCGCACGTCGAAAACGGCGGAAACCAGGCCTTATGATTACCCACCGGCCAGCGTTAGCTAATTGATTACGCGTTTGTGAATAACGGGAAAACAGAATGACAAGGGGTGCTAGCAAAATGCTAAGTAGGACAAATAAATTTTAAGGAAACTCTACGATTCTTAAAGGTTGAGGGCGCGGGGGGGGGGTTTAGGGCACATCCGAAATAATCGAACACTTAACGACTCAATATTTTTTTTATTAAACGCTCCGCGTTCTATTTCTCAAGACTGAATTCCAGTTATGGGTGTTGCGATCATATTTCTTGCATCGTTTGTCACCATTTTAACGGCAATTTCCACGAGTACAATCTGCACTAATGGAGAAATCAAAGGAGGAGGAGTTTATTATTTGGTGAGTAGGCATTACCATTGAGATCAACTGATTAGTAATCTTACTACCAGAGCGAGTGTGTCGTTACTCACTCCGACTGTAATGAGTTCATCGGTGTTAAGATTCACGTGGTAAATGTGAGGTGATGGAAATTATCTGCTGATATTTTTCCTGAAAAAAAAATTAAAAAT
>KZ346120.1:31798-48134 GCA_002352805.1 Teladorsagia circumcincta | reverse complement strand
CTGATCCGATTTTCCTCGAGATTGTTCTCTGATTCTTTTTTTCTCTAGCTTCTACTCATTATTCCACGTTGTTTTTTTTTCAATTGTAAAGCTCTTGGGAGAGACGCAGAGGTATAGTATACTCTCGTTGGCTGCGCTCCGCTTGTCTAAAATGGCGAAAATGTTCCTGAGAAGTGTTGTAACGCAGGGAAAATCCCTCAAAGCCGTTCTCCCTCGAATCGGTACGATTCATGTTCGCCTAGTTCCGCGACGGATTTTGGCAATTTAGCGCGTAGCCTCAAAAGGGTCAGCCATTTCCCGTGGTGTGCCCCGAAAATTCCGGGTCAAATTGGCGGGTTTTCACTTCGGCTTTTTTGCCGCCGTAGCGAGCGCCTCATCGTCGTCGTCGTCGTCCTCGTCGTCGTTGTCGGTCGTCGTCAGTGCCCACTTGGAGCGTCATACGGCTACCATTTGTGGCTGTCGTTAAGAGATGTGGGGGGCGCAAGACGGTTGGTGGTGCTACTCGGGGCGAAACGCGGTCAAGCACCAAGCGCACGGTGCGCTCGCGTGTCCTTTCCCTTGTCTTCGGCGCCGCTTAGGCCGGCCAGCCGGCGTGATCGCGCGCGGGCCTCACTTGGAACTTTTCACTGAAGAAAACACTCGTTCCTCATTTGATGGCCGTGTCGAGCGTCTCGAATGTTGAAAGAAGTCGTCGGTCGGCTCATTCTTGTTTTCGTTTTCATTCTCAAGCTCAACATCGACGACGTTTTCAAGGGTCTTGAGAGTACAAGGGTCGATGACCATCCGTCAGATTGTTAAGGACCTGTCCGAATAACCGTCAGTGCTGCTTTAGCCCGGGCTGGGATCATCAGCTGGCCACCTCTTGGCGATTGTTGGGGTGCTTAGCGGGTTTAGGTCTCTTGGTGCTACTTCACCAGGACTTATAGGCCTTCTTGTCGCTTACAGATTCCGATCACGACCAGCCGCTCAGCTAATCAGCCGACTAGGTTTCCGTTAGGTAGTCTGAGAGACTGTTTTACCCTGTCGGTTTTCTGCCAGCCCCATATAATTCAGAGTTTTGCCGGCAGCCCTTGGCTTCTTGCATCCACAGATGCTGTGTGTTTTATAAAATCGCCAATCTGAATGGCGTTGATTTCTTGTAGCGTTTTCAGTTTTCCACTTCTGGGGCTTGGTTATCGCGTAGGTCAGGGTAGGGTATTGCCTTAAGCTTTGAAAGATTCTTATTTATGGAATCTCCGAGAAAAAAAACCAACCAAGCTCTGCAAAATAGAACCCTGTTGGCCGATTGGCCCCGAGTAGGCTAGAAAAACAAAATCATTTTACCAAAAAGAGTCATTAGGTCAACCCGGCCGACTGACATATGATGTACATTCTTAACGTGCTTTGGGACGCTGGGCTCAAAGCTGGGATCGGCAAATGTGAGCTTACCAACAAATCGACAGTGATGCTTGTGACCCCTCTGACGCCTGGGCTTTGTGTGGACCAAGATTCATACTAAAGGCAAGGGGTGGGGCTGAAATCCAACAGAGAGGCACCAACATTTGTGCGTCTTTCTTCTCGTGTGATTAGCATCTCGTTGTGTGAAGCTGAGGAAATCAGCTTTGCTACTGACTGACCTCAATAGCCAACGATTTCATCAAGTGTGTAGCTGCTGCTTCTGTAGATTGTTTGAGCGATCCGAAGCCTTGGAAAGATCTGCACGCCTTTCAATCGTTTATATGAAGCTTATTTCCGAAGATTAGGGTTTAAATAGCTCTTTGTTAGCCTTAACCGTAGGAATCATAATTGTGATATATTTTATAGTATTCGAATGCTTCTTCATACTGAGCACCTTCCATTTCTCGGTTTCTGTAATTGCGGTCTTCCTTTTTTTGCGGCTATCACTTCTGATTGTAACGATTTTTTTGTCCTAATTTTTGGCTACGGTTTCCAAAGTCGTCTATACTCTTGAGGGCTATTTTTATGTAGTAACAATTCTCGTATAGCTGATGGAAAGAAGCAAAAGTGTACCCGGGATCACACCCTTGTTTAGCAAGATAAAAATACCGAATCCTTCTAAATACCTTGAATTATCTGAGCTGTCTCCTCTCTCAATGTAAGCTATATCACATTCAAGTGCATCTGCTATTCTAAATCATTGCACAATGCATGGCGTACCAAATGAAATCGAGCAACCCCCAATACATTACCCCTACTTCTTATTCTATTTATTTTACCTCTGTTTTACCCTTACCCCCTATATTGTACCCCAACGTCCTTCCCTCTATTATGAGTGGGCTTCAGGAATAAAGAACACTGGTAGCTCGTTTCAAAATGCTCATCACAAAAAGTTCTTGTACTCAATCGTCCAGCCGTTGTTCCCTTTTATTTTTTTTACCCATCATTACCAACGCTTAGTCTGGAGTAGGAAGGGGCGGAGGACGGAAGGATGGGGGGAGACACGGCAAAAATACTACTTAACCAACGAATTTCATTTTTCGTGGGTAGCAACCGCGTGCATGGCGCACCGCGGCGCAGAGTTAACCCATGACAAGATTTGTTATTCCTCGAAAAAATATACACCGAGAATCCCACAAATGTTTCCGTGAAAATCCTGATCATTTCGAAGCAACTAACCTATAAATTTGAACACTTGCTATTTTTTCATTGCAATGATTTCCAGCGAATTTCAGTTCTCTAAATGAGACAGACGGTGCTTAAGGTTGGGGATTTAGATAGATGACCTGAGAGATTCCTAGAGATTGTATTTCTAGCTGAAGCTTATCGCCGGACAGGTTTCTTTTTGGGTCCGATGAGTCGGTCGGCTGACCTCAGCGATCGCCAGCTGACTCATATGCGCGTTTCATTCATTGGAAAGTCTTCTGAGGTCATGGGATCGGTCATCCCATTTCTTCCTTCCTCCATTCAGTTTTGTGGAATCATTATTTCTCTGTTGCTGCTTTTCTATGATACTTGAATGCTCTATGATTTCTTGAAAAGGTTACCTCCAGGCGACTATCAGACTCAACAAACTGTTAGGCAACCCACCGCGAACAGGGATGGGGGAGTTGAATCACGATTTCGGTACGGGATGAGAAGGGTGGTATTCGGAATCGATTTCTGAAGAAATGGGAGGCGATTTCTCGGAATATGAAAGTCTCTGGAAGGAAGCGAGATATGTGAGAGGAAATAGACACCCATGAGTTTTCATGAAAAGAGAGTGCATAAGGAGGCATGTAACCTGTAAGAGGTTGTTCAAAAATCCATCGAAGGCAAAAGGCAGCTCATTGGAGTAGGTGGTCAGTGGTGACGGGTTGAAGAGTGAGAATGGGCCCTCTTCCCACCTTGATTTCCGCACTGATGCGACTCTTATCAGTATTACCCTCTCCGACGCTAACGCTCTCTCTGCTAAACGGCTAGAGGCTCAGATAGCGAGAGGATGGGCGTGCCGGTGCTCTAGCGGCGCGGGGACGATATGCTAGATCGTTGAGGGTATGCCGCTGCAAACTGCGCGTCAGTCCGCACACTTAGGAGGTCCGACTGTCTTTCCATCGGATTTCTCCCTTCTTGGACCTCCCACGTTATCGTGGAATTCTCCTTTGACGTGACGAGGCATGCGGAAATTTACTGCCCACCAAAATAGGGGCTCTGCTTTAAAGTCAAGCTTGACTTTGTTGGCTTTAATTGATTGAGGAGTTTTGTTTATGGGTTAGGCTATCCCTATCCATGTGCTTGAATTGGATCGCACCAGGGTTGGCCGATTTTCTCATCTCTCTCGGCTAGATCTCTCCTAATCCGGAGTCTGGCTGTAGAAGCGTTCCTCTATTAGTAGGATCCCTTTTGAGCCTTACCAGGAAAGGATGATGGGTCGAAGTGGCCATGTACAATGAGACTTACACTGCTGGATGTCTTTTTGGACGCTGATTTCCAATCTGCTTTCCAAATCTGCCAAACGATTATGTGAACGGAGTTATGAAGCAAAATAGATCAGCGGTAATGGTCCGAGCTCACGGGCTAGAGGTCGCAGGATCGACTCCCTGACGGGTGATTTGGCTGAAAATTTGCTTCTAGTAATATTTTTATCTCCGGAACACGAGTATCACACCTGGCTGCTGCAAAAATCCCGTCAGGAATCGATCCTACGACCTATCGCCTATGAGCCCGAATCACTACCGCTGCTTTATTTTGCTTCATAACTCCGTTCCGATAATCGTTTGGCAGATTTGGAAAGCAGATTCGAAATCAGCGTCCAAAAACACATCTAACAGTGTAAGTCTCATTGCATATGGCCACTTCGACCCATCATCCCTTCCTAGTTAGTTTCGGTTTCCAGTTATTTCCTCAGAATATGACCTGTTCATGGTTCATCTCGAAATGATGTGTGAGGAGGGATACTTTGCACTAGGCTTCACTGTTTGGAACTTATTCCACTACTCCTACAGAAAGTCCAAATCCTGTCTCCACCGGATTTGGACTTCCGGATTTGGACAGCCGTGCCTCGCTCTCAATGATCTACCCTTCTCTTCAAACTAAGAAACTCTTCAGTGAAGGGGTGCAGTGGTCTAAGTGACTCCTCCTGAATGTGCGGGGTGTGCGGCATGTGCCCTTACAGAGGAACCTCGAGTTTTCTAAGCTGCTAAAAGCATTGATGGGATCAGCACGAGTGGCTTTGTTGTTTTCGGTCAAGCTGAAAATAATCGAGATCGTTCTCTGAGATCTTCTCTTAGAAAGTGAATCAGCGGCAATTAGCAAGGAACATGCTAAAAGCGCATGACTTTCTACGGGAACCGGCCTTCCATGTGACCTGCGCATGCATCTGGTCTCTGAGCTTGTCGAGATCTATTTCAGTGATCAAGACATGCCTTCGAAGCTCTGCTTCAAAAAGGCTGCAGCATAAAAACTAACTTAACGTTGAGCGATCTTCTTCGGGTGCGCCACACATTAGACTTTCCTCCACAGTTATTGTGAAATTGGGAGCGCATTCCGGCCTCTACAAAAGGATTATGGGACCGATAGATGCGGCGCAAGCCTCACTTTTTCTTTGATTCCTCGAGAGACTGAAACCATTAAGCAGTCGGCCGATTCAATTGGGTGCGCCACGCATTCTGCTCCAATTCAGATTCTCAGGGCTTTTTGAATGCGGCTCGATCGAAGCAAAGGCTTGAAAGGGATCAGCTAATGTACAATCAGTTTTTTTATTCTCTCAGAGTCTCGCACTATCGAGTCAACTTCAAGAAAATGGAAAGCTTGGTTGTCCCTTAAGGAATGCAATCCGAATTTTGATCCCTGAAACGTACTCGTGATAGCCACGTCACTTGCCGCTATTTGCGACCTTATTCTTCCATTCTGATCAATGAACCGATCCCATGGAGGAGGAAGGCTCGGTCAGCCTGGAGTCAGAGATCCACGAATCATACGTGAGTCTCGGATCCAATTCTCCCACTCCATTGAGCTGGTGAGAGGGCTTTGAGCAAAACTGGCTCATAGTAGGAGGATTAAGGTTTAGGAGCCCCGCCCTACCATCATTTGGAAAGCTTTTGTTTCACCTTCCTCTCGATTCCGATTCCGATGGAATAAAAATCTAGCGAAGGTTATTCTCGACAGCTCTCCTCGTCCCTTGATAAGGTCCGTCGATCGGCCAGAGGTCTCATCGTCACAGTAACCGCGAGCACAGTGAGAATTGTCCAAGAGACCTCCGGTGAATACTCCATAGGAATGGATCACAAAAATATAGTAGCAGCACTCCCGCTTCCCCGTTTCAGGTTAGGCGTCCCAAGTGACGTGACCTCTTAGTATTCAAGGTGGCGGTGGTGGAGATGTCATCCTTGTCGTCACAACAGCTACCAGCAGGAGCCGGCCAACTAGCCGTAGCTCTTGAAAGCTTCGCAGCTAGCGGTGGAAGCTCTTGGCTAGCCAGAGGCTTTCTACTTTCTCGCGAGTTTTTTCTTTCTTCGCACGCCTTACCCGTTCTGCACTTCGCGCGGGACGATGTAATGCAGAATGTTCGGGTCAGCCTTTTGTCAGGTCACCTTTTCTCAGAACTTTCCAACACTTTGGATTTTCTTCCCACCCTTTCTTAGTCTGACATTCATCCGCAAAGTCTGACATCGGCCTAAGGCCGCGACGACCACGGACGCTGGCGAATCGCCAGTAGCGAATCGCTGGATTCGCAAAGTCGGACATAGGTCTTACCGATTCGACCTCCTTTTTGAGGTAGGCTGCTCCCCCTTTTGTGACGTTTGTAGCTTTCAGTCCATCAAAGCACGCGAAAATGGCGTAACGCCTAATAGCTCCGCTAACTCTAGTAGGGTCCCCGGATTGAATTTCACATAGTTCTGATCTGTTGAAGAAGCCCTTCATTGTTCACAGTTGAATTTTGACGCTAGTTTTGCCTGAGCAGCAGCGAATATTGAGCAGAAAAATTATTAAATGCATGGAAGCATACGCATTGTTGAGTCCTCACTAGGATGCGTCACGCGTTCGTTTCAGAATCGCAATGTAGCTTGAGCGCGATTTGATCTATGAGCTGCAGGTCCAGCTGACGTACAGTCCGGTGATTTCATTCTCCTAGACCCATCCTACCAACTCACCACGTTGAAGAAATGAAAGGCTTCTTTGTCTTTGCAGAGATTCGATCCCCGATCGAATTGTGGGGAGCAGTACCGCTAAACTCTCTACCTTAAGCACCCTCAGATTTCAAAAGTGTTGTTCTAGTCAACTAAATGTTTGATCGCTCAACAGTTTTCAATGACACACGCATGAAAGACGAATTACAGCTTTAGAAAATGTAAAGACATATTTTTTGTTTTTCATGGCCGAGCATGCCGTAATTGCAGACTCGGTAGCATACGTGGCGTTTTCTCGAAATAATCTGTATCTACACCTTGAAATGGTTTTGATGCTATCTGACGTTCTTGATGCTAGCTGATGTCCAAATCTCGTCTACCATCAGTTTTCCTAATTTCGTTAAGCTTCTGATTTTTTTCACCTCCCAATTCTTCGTCATATGTTTAACTCCCATTGCTATAGTATTCAAACCATCTTAACTTGTTTAGCCATCCTAGCTGATTGGGAAGGTGCACCTGTAGCCATTGCCGTGGGAATCAAGGGGGGGAGGGAGGGGTACCCGCTACCAAAGTTACCGCCGAATGCGTCCCTGCAATTTTTTTTTCGAGTTTTTGGGTCAATTGAACAGTTTCTCGAAATCGTTCGAAGTGTTGATGGGCCAATTCTTGCGTTCCCACCGCTTGATTGCGTACGTTAACGACCGTCACCACCCGAAACCCCATTAACGACCTGGTAGGCTTAATTTTTGAGGCAGAGTAGGCCGTCGGTGGTTGTTGTCGAGATGGGCGTCAGTTCAGCTACGGGGCGGCGGCGTTCCATATCGTTCATGTACGAGAGACCGGGCTGCTATCGTCTCGCGATGGGGTCGTATCTGATTGGAAACGAGGTGGGCGTGGCCAGACACCGCAATCTGCGCACAAGAACAACAACAACAAAACATATGGGGCGCGAACGAGGAATAATAGCAAAATATGCCAACTAGGGAAAATCGCAGTAGAATACTTTCGAGCGCCTTTGTACATCTGGGAGCCCATCACACAGAATTCTTTTTCTTGAAGTTTCTTCATTTTTCTTTCGTCGAACGTCATGCGATGGTTTCTTTGCGAGTTTCTCCTAATTAGTACAATACGCGATTATGGGAACTGTAAAACCATTTTGGGGTAAGCCACGCTCTCGTCACTCCAAAAAATTTGCTTACGTGTTTAGGTTTGTATGGAGATAAAAAGGAAATGTGAGCTGGTTATTGAGCTCTTGAAAAGAAAATTGTTCTCAGTTTTGAACGCTTACGTTAACTTAAAAAGTTCCCAATTTGCTTTCTTTTGAAAGTTTTTTCTTTGGAAAAAAATTGATTAAAAATTTTGTTGATTATTTTTATTATACTGGGTATCCCCTCCCTCGATACTGACGGTTATTGGTTCCAATCATTCACCAGAAGCAGAAGAGGATTTTTGCAGGAACCTTTTTTCCCACTCGATTTTCTGGGCTTTCTGGTTGGCTCTATCATCTCTTCAAAGAGTTCAAACTGTACTCGTTTTGCTCATTCCAATTGTGTTAGAGGGTAAAAGATAGAGTATACGGCATTAATGATGCGCCATGCATTCCACTTCCATCCGAATCCGTAGTGGCATTTTAGATGCGATTTGAAGTGAACAATTGATCGGGTTCTTCTCACTCACTTTTTGGATCAAGTTCTTCGGAGCTTATCGCTTCCGAACGACTTGTATAGCAATAAAGACTTGGGAACTTAGCCGGTCAAGATATGGCATGTAATCACCTACTACTGCGATTGTTTCTCTAGGGTCAGAGCGGTTGTGTCGGCCCGTTTCATCCAACCTCATTATCCGTGATGCTTCGGTTAGCGCGCCCATGCGCGTGCTTCAACTCCTCCTAGCACGAAGATCTCGCCCCGTCGAGAACTGATGCTGAAAATTCGAGTACAGTGCGTTGCAGACGCAAGCGCTTACGAGATCGACCCAGTTTTCAGAACTGTGTGGACTTTCTCGATGTTTGAACTATTGTGGCCCTCATTTGGTACGAAATTCTAGTGCTGAACCATGCCTGCTTCCCAAATACGCTCAAGATTTTTGCTTTATTGTTATAAGGAATCCTCTAAGAGGATTATCTTCCCAGAGGTAGTGCAATGGGTAGAAGCGCTGTTCCAACTGAAGGACTTCAAAGATCCAGCCTAGTCCCGGATTATCGGTCCTCGAGTTTGAGCTCATAGGGATGATCTCATTGGTGCTTCTTCTCGAATTGATACTGTATTTTGACTCACAAGAAATCCCATCTTCCTCTCTGTCAAATGCATCCGTTGCCTATGTAGTTAGTTCGGGAAGCTTATTGCCAAGATACGTGGACTGGAACCTCCACAATGCCTAAGATCAAATTCTGCCCAGCTACGCCAGCAAAGCTTTCATCCCTGTAAAGGGAATTAGATTCCTGCCAGATTGTCAGAGGGAAAGCACCCCATACGGATCTCAGGCTCATCTGTATCTTATCGCATACGCTGAAGAAATCTTCAGTGCGTCAACAATTTTGGTAAGAAGTCAGCTGCATGGCCCATTCCGAAGAACTCTAACTAATAAGGTTAACAGTTGTTTGGTGAATTGACCAAGTATAAGGGTAGGCATCTGTTTGCATATTCACAGTATTAGAGCTCATTCTACTTGAAAGGTGAAGCTTGCGATCCAAAGGCAGCTAATTAGATTGTGGTAAGCTGGTCAGTGGTGCTGAGATGAAGAAAAAACCATAAGAAGCGGTCCAGAACCCTTTGCTAGCCCGTTCACTTCTGGATTGATGCGACCTTCACCGGTGCTGACTTTTTCAACGCTAAGCTAACGCTCTCTATCTCTGCTAAACGGCTAGAAATCTGCATTGAGGGATTGGCTATTCGATGGGCGTGCCGCGCCGATAGCGTCGCGGGCAGGGCCATGCTAGGTCGACGACGCATATCGTTCGCTCCACTGGGTAAACTTCCCTCCAAGCTTTTCCCTTATCGTGCGATCCTCCTTCAATGTCCCTGGAGCGCCATCCACTTCGCTCCCACTCTGACCTTTCGAAAGTTTTTTTTTTCAGCTTAAACCAGTTTCTATTTGAGTTGGTCGATATGCTGCTATTTTTCATCTCAGACTCAGTAGATAGATACCTTCTTTGGTTGGACTTGGCCAAATCGATTATTGAGAAGTGGTTGATTTCCCGTCCTCCCGAGCAGTATTTGGCCCAATTTGGCGTTGAAGTGCTGGGTGAGGCCTTCAGCCAAAGATCTTCCTTCGTATGAAATGGATTTCGATACTCAGGAAACCGTCAACATGGAATCACAAATCCAGTGAAGCTTGTAATGCTCCTGAATGACGCGCGGCTTTGTACCACCCTATCCTTCAGCATTCCTGATCGTTTCTCTTATCTTATCGTTATCTCGTCTGATAACATGGATCAAGCCGGCTTCAAGCAGCAGCAGCGATCGCGCTTGACCCCGATCTCTCCGTCGCGACGACGACGACACATTGCATTCCCCGTCGAGCGCCGTTTTCATCGAACCCAATAAAGACACATCGCTATGCTAGACACTAAAAAAGCAGCGGTGTCATGTCTTTTTCCCGGCTGGCCATCCGTGGCCAAATGGCCATTCAACCCCAGTTGGCCGTCTACCTCTTGTCCATTCTCTCGGCCAATATGGTCCACATTTCTTTAGAGTTGTTTTTTGTCGCCGTTCTCGTTTTTCTGTGAATCTCGTGATTTGGAATCTTTTCCGGCCCGCTTTGGTCAGAATGGGTGGCCGACCTGGCCCTTCAAGTCCTTTCTTGTTACTTTGCGGGGGGGGGGATCCAATCGAATACGATTGGCTGTTTTTGAAAGTTTTCTTATCAGTTTTATTATCGTGAAGAATTTGACACGCTGCTTTGAAAAGTTTTATTTCGTGTTAAAATCGATACTGATCGATAATCGACTGTTTCTGTGATTAGTTATTAGTGCGAAAAGTTTTATTCCTTATTAAAATCGGTACCAATCGATAATCGACTGCTTCTGTGATTAGTGGTTAGTGTGAAAAGCTTTATTTTGTATTGAAATCGATATTGATCGATAATCGACTGCTTCTGTGATTATTTGGATGAACCTGCTTTTATTTATTTTTACTCTCCGTGATACCGTATAGCTCCTATTATCGTATACTTTTTGTAGCCTTATGCACAGTGTCGGGCTTGATTCTCGAATTCTACGATTTCCCCTAATGGAATGGTCCATTAATAACAATGTCCTATTCGACTACTACTAAATCAGAAAGCATTCACATAGTGGGTTCTAAATGGAATTAATCCTATTACGGTAATTGGCCGGTACGCCAGTTTTCCGTACGCACTTGGCGGAGATTCCGCGCGCATGGTGACCTGAAGTGACCGTCGTTGACGGTGGTCATTACATCATATCGGGGGGAGCTATCGGTCTGACCCGAAGCCATCGTGCGCCACCGCGTCACCGTAGCACAGTTCTCCCCGGTTGATCGCCCGTTACGTTGCGCACGCGGCGGCGGGCTATCTGAAGCGATGATGAATTGATTCGGCCTTTGCACTATTAGGTCATACGCTAGGTTTTGCAGCGAGTTGCTTTGTGTTCATAAACCACTTAGGTATGCGCCATGCATTCATCACTTGTGGCTAATTGTAATGTTGATTTGAGGCTTCTGGACGAGTTTCCACTTTTGAATGGTCAACAAATGCATACCACCAATTTCCCTTTACTTTATTTAGACCGTTAATTACTGTTATAATGAAGCTGTTCGCGCAAATCCCAATAAGCTATGGGCGGAACTATTAGCCCAGGCAGGAATCGAACCTGCACCTCGTGCTTTCCGGGCAGTTGCGCTACCGATTACAGCACCTGAAAACCGCTTTGCCTCAGCCCATTTTCAGCTCCACTACCCTTCCGTTGTGATTCAGTATTCTCCGAGCTAGGTCTCTAGAGTCAAGGAACTGAACCATCGACACTCTACACTCGATACGGCGCCTCTTACCACTGCTCTACCTCTTCTTCAACCGCTTTCAGCACGACTTATTTAATGCGACAATGCTTTCTAACTTGCTTTCAACACTTTATCGGTTCCAAAAAATATAGGTAGGTAGCCTGCATATCACCTATTCTTGGCTTCAGGATGGGCCATGCATTCGACATCGATCTGAAACATCAGAGGCTTCTGAACATGTATATGGTCACTTGGTGGATTTTTTAGTAGCCCGTTCAATGTTTGAATGATTACTGTTGCCCGTTCGTTAAACATTGATAAGCTAGAGAGACCACGCTAAAAAGCTGGTATGGTTCCTTTGAAACAGTCAGGACTTAGTTTCCGCCCTTTCTTCCAACATGAGTCATCGGGACGATGCAGTATAAATGTTATAATTCATGCGTCACGTATGGACCTCCTTTCTTTGGATTGGGATATTTAGCCCCTGTGCTCGGAAAGATGTGATAAGCTAATATCGGGCGGGAAATTACGTCACATAGCTCCGTGGAGATGGGACCTTATGTGGGGCACAGGCTTATGAACGCAGGAAATTGTCCCGATTGGTGTGCTACCAACGTGATTCTGTAGCAGCGCTCTTCGCACCAGATTTTAGGTCAAATTTTGATATTATTGACCTCTAAGGTAATGTAGGTGGTCTCCATGTTCCTATCCTCTACCCGTCTGCACTGACTCATATTTTTCAAAGGTCCTTCCTTAACAGAAATCTTTTTCCTAGGAAGACATCATTAGATCTGCCATAATAGCTTGGATGACGTAATTATTTTTTCGTATTTAAAATTTCATATTTATTTTGAGACTAGGTGAAAATTTGTGGTGTAATACTGACGAAATTCAGAGTGATTTAGAAGGTGTGTTGATTTCACAAGGGACCGATTTCACTCGTCTTGAGGTTCTTCTACACGTGTAGTCAAAATAAGCTCGTGTTTTTCACTCCTTGTTACCGTTCATACTCTGTGGCGAGAACTGAGCAGCGCCTCCTGACCAATCAATACCTATTTGTTGTGTTGGCCTTGCGAGTTCGTACTGATAAATGCAACCGCTTATTTTCATGACTCATTTGAATTCGTTGCATTTATTGATTGATTGATTTTCTCCCTTTCCAGTGTATGGTAGCCATGGAGCTACTACTCGGTCCACAGCCATTGGTGCGGCCGGTGTTCACACAACACGGCACGGAAAACATGGACATTGACGAGTGTGCCGACGGCAGAGAACGGGCACAAAGTGTGGAAAGCAGTGAGGGTGCAGAGTACGAGAGGAAAGACTATGTGGAGATAAAATACGCGCGTGCGTTGGACGCGTCAAAAAGTCCGGCATCAGGTGACGAATCACGAATGGCCAGCGGCAACTATCGAGCTGAGTTAAAACGTCCTGATTTGAAAGGTGATTTCATTATAGCATTACCCCGTAGACAACTGTATGAGATAGTTTTGAGTTAAAAATTTATTGATTTTTCGATTGTCCTATTGAATCTACTAATTGTGCGGGAATATCTCTGATATTTCCTCGCAAGAGGAACGAAGCGTTGCAAAAATTTTTGCAAGTTAGGAAACTACCTAGTGTCACATATCTTCCGGGAGTGGTATTCAACCGCGCCGCAGGTATGTGGGCGGGGCGAGGCCTGCTCTGCGGCGCGGTTGCTCGACCAACCAAAAAAATCATGTGCTGGTACCCGTTTTTTTTTTCGTAAATTTTTCCTTTCGAAGCGAGACTGAGCGGGGTCAATTTTGGCTGCTTTTTTTGCCATAGCCAAATTAGCCGCAAAGGCTATAAGTTACATGATCTTTGAAAAGACCTTCGAGTGGTGAGGGCTTTTTTGAGCGGATATGCGACATTAGGTTGAGGACCAAATGGCCATCTTGGGTTGAGGCTTCTTTCCATGACTTAAGCCACGGTCCTCTTTGAGCCTCTACCTCTCCGTAAAAAGACCTTTATAGTCTTCGATATGACCAATGATTGTGGTTTTTCGCTAAAACCCTCGGTCTAGCGAAATGTGAAAAATCGATATATCGATTGAATTCCAGGGAGTTTTCGGTGTTCGATCTGTGCCAAAGTGTTCTGCCATTCGTCATCATTGTCACGGCATCGAATGCAGGCCCATTTCAAGAGCTACAAGTGCACGTTGTGTCGCAAGGATATTACCAGTGAGTTGATCCGGCTCTCAAATTGAATACCGATTTACGATCTTACAGTTATGGGTTACGGTAGAACGGCAGTTCTGCAATCACACAACACTGGAGAAATTACGGTTTTTTGCTCCGGAACCTTAGCTTTTCCTGCTTGTTGTCTGTATTACTGTAAAAAGATGTCGCTCTCACTGATGAGTTTCTTCGTCGTTCTGTATCATATCATGTTTCTCCCCTGATTCGACCACACGCTTACCAGTTTCGCATCGCAAGCTGCGGTGCTGACCTGATCGAAATAAGACCCCATAATCAAGTTTCAGTAGGCTACCGTACCGCTGCTGGTCGCGGCGCATTTTGCTACGATAAGGCTCCTTATCGCTAATGCTCTCTTCCGAGTGTCTACCCGTAAACATTCTGCATCTCTGCCCGTTGACAAATGTCTTGCCCAGAAGAACACTCTGCGTCTCTAAGTTTCGGCGACAGTCGCGCGGCGTCTGTCGTAGCATGTTTTATCATAAATGCTTGTTATGTATTTGCGCTGGCTACTAATCGTCTCTGCATCTCGCTTGACCCAAATAGCCACGACCGTTAACCGACTCGAGAAGGCGCGGCGCCGAGCGCGCGATGACCGTTTTGCGCACGTTCTACCCTATCTCTCTGGCGTAGCGTCGACGTCTTCACCACCACGCACGGCCACCACAACAACATCCCCAGGCCTAGATTAGCCTCGTTTCGGCGCCTCGCACTACAATCAAAAAAGGGAAATCGTCGTTGTTGACCGGCCAGGAAAATGCGATGACCTAAAGGCGAGGAAGTGCAACCTATTTGGGAACGTTCGCTCAGCACAGCGATCTGAGAAACACCAGCATTTTAGCGCGATAGGCCACTCTCTAGACCCGTTGGACCAAATAGCTGGCCTTGTGCATGTGTGCAGGTTGAAGAACTATGCTAGCCTTGTATGAAAGCGAAAAATGGTGACTGAGAAGAGGTTATGCATACAAGACCCATCCAATCGCTTCTGCGATTCGACTGTCAGAACAGTGCATGGCGCGCTCTAGAGGAATCAATGACATGAGATTTTGTGGCTCGCGAGTTATGAATGATGTATTTTTGATCTGAGGAGAGCAGGTCGACAGAAGCAGCCGGTTATTCGATTTTACCAGAATTTTTGGGATGCGCCATGCACCTGAGTTCCATATGAAATTAAGTGAATATCAAATCCTCCATACGCTTCTTTTTTTATGCTGGGTTACCTTGTAGTATTGATGCCAGTACTCTGTGCTAACCATAAGCAGTTCACTAGTTGTTTTTTTAGTTTTTTAGCTTTTTTTTTAGTTTTTAGGGATCAGGTGGTCAGAGGCAAGAATTTGAACTTGTGACACTCATTCCAGAACCATATCTTTAGCTACTAAGCTATGAGTGCAGTCCATATGCTGCAAAAAATCGGCATTTAATTACTTGATTTTTACTTGATCACTTGCTCTTTTTTGTTAACTCCTGTCTCTGGCCGCACTTCACCTTGCAAAAGTTTCACAAAATTGATGGATTATGAACAAAACTTTCGCCACAAGCCACGGGACTTGAACCCGTAACCCATGCTTACCGGCCAGCTGGGTCCAATTTACGCTACCGCGGCACCTTTTCGGCTAAGTCAGCTTTTCACGGTATATTTACCATAACTGTTCACCACAACTTCATACTGCCATATTTATTTATTTATTTATTTATTTATTTATTTACTATTGCACTCGAGGTGTGCCTAACACATCAGGACAGGATGTGAATGCAAGCTTGTCTGCTATCTCAGTAGGTTCAGTAAATACAATGGACGGCGTCACCGCAGATGAATCTGTTTTTGAATACGCCGTGCCTTTGACTTCGGCTCAGAAATCTGGTGACGTTTGAGCGCGTATTTTATCTAGACAATGACTTGGGAAGGCTAATCGGCATAAGTGAGTGTTCCGCTATCTGTTATGAATCCGTTACCGGATAGCTGATTCCGTGTGTAAGGAAATCTAGATTGTTTCACCTAGGATTCCATCCTGGTGCTGCTCGCGCAAGGCGCCGCGCTATTTGTCACTTCTAGGTAAACATCCACCGAAACTGTTCTGGATGATGCTCAGGAGACAAGGAGCTATACATTGGGTAAACGGTAGCTCCCAAGAAAGGGGGGATCACTTGTTCATCTCTCGTCACGGATAGAGTTAGGCACACCTCTACCACTTTTCCATATATCAAATTTCTGAGCTCGCTTGATCCAAAAAAGGCAGCGGCATGTTGTTTTGTGTCCAGACTAGTGCCTTCTCATTAAAAAAACGAAAGTCTCGCTCTAAACTGCCGCACAAGGTGACCCAGTGGTGGCGGCACTTAGCGACAGTAGCCGCGACCTCATTGAGTGACACGAAAATCGCCATCGTCCACAAGTGCTATGTTCATTCGTGGTGATGTTTTTTGTCGCATCGTAAACCCCGGCAATAATTGGAGCGAAAGTTTCGCGCGCGCTTGACGACGCCGCTTGTGCGACGCGATGGCGGCGATTACGGTACGCGCATCCCATATATGGGTTGGTTTTCCGTATGAGTGTGTACGTGTGTGTGTCTGGGTCAGTGAATGAAGAATTGAATGCGCTAAAATCGCCTGGCGCTGC
>KZ346119.1:77652-89666 GCA_002352805.1 Teladorsagia circumcincta | reverse complement strand
AACATCCCCACGAATTTGAATCCGCAAGATATGTTGATAAATGTGCTCACCTGCTACTTTTGTGTGCACAAAAAGGGTGCGTTTTTGACCCCATGTTGCAAAAAAGTTTTCATAAAAAATTGTCCAGTTGGGCTGAGAAGTTCTATCTTTTCCATCATACAATACAGACCTTACTCTAACTAAACGTTTACTTCCCTTAGCCATGCCTTTCTTTTTAGCAAGTGAGAGGGATGATTTGTCAGATGATCTCAAAACTGACCTGCCCCTCTTTTTTGTCTCAAAAAATTCCGAGCTCGAATCGAACGAGCTTCTCACTCATACTGTTAATTGAGAAAATGTTAGTGAATCATTTGACGTATATGTTGTTTAATTCCCCGGACTCTCAATTAAAATATTGCTGATCCGATACCCTTGTTGAAAATACGACATTAGGATATCCGGTACCTAATAGAAGTGAATACAAACCTGTGTGATGGCATGATATCTTACTGAAAGAACCACCTAAAGATGTTTCTGACGTCCACTGAAGTAAACTTGCTTTGATTGGCTCAACACAACCATTTCGTCGAAATTTTACTACTATACATGTGGATCACTTGAACACATCAAACGTTTATCTTCTCTTTGGCAAATTTTTTGTTGATGGGGACTTCTTCCATATAGGTTCTACTGGTGAGCTTTCGCTGTTTTAACAGCTTCGCCAGACCTATAAAGTTACAAGCATATTACAACCAGTGGAACTTACATCATTTCATCTAAACATCAAACACTGTTAGATTTGTTACGTCGTCCATGTTTTGTGTAATCACCTCTCAATATTCACGAATTTGGAGAAAGCGCTTGCAAGATTGCAACGGTCTCAAGCCGCCGAAGTCAAGATTTGCCCAATTACATTTGAGCGTGATGCACGAACACATCCTTTCGAAAGTTTTGAGCTATCGTGAAAACGACGTAGAAGCAGTCGCTAATGATCTGAAGTGGACTTCGTTTTCTCGTTCTCCAAAAAGGGAACTGTTCGAAGTTAGCGAACTAGTCGCAGGAATTGCCGCATCTTTTTCATGTAACTTATACCTCTACTAGTTAAATCGTTTTAAGTTCCTGGGCAGCCGATGTACGGTCATCCTTCACAGATGCAACAAGCTCAGCTGTTACAGCAACAGCAGCAGCAACAACAGCAGCAGCAATATCAGTACTAGTGAGTTTTGTTTGATGGGTTTGCTCTATCAATTTTTGTTTTAAAAACTCAGCACGTATTGTTTTGTTTCAGTATGTCACGTTTTCCACCTCATTGGCAGCAAGAAATTCACGTTGAGCAGAGCCAAGAGCGCAAAAAGCAGCTTTTCTCAACATACGTGCGAAGGGTGAGTGCTTTGCTATTTTTTATGAGTTCTAGTTTCCTGCTGGAAGCTTCTGGTAAATTTCGGATATCATTAAACTGCGAAAAGTAAAAACTTTGGTTCAGTTCAACACAATGCAACAACAGCAACAGTCGAAGATGGTGTCGAACGGACAAGGTGCTATGATGCATCAACAAATGATGGGTTGGTGTCTCCTTATAGCAGTGTGGGGCACATAACTTCATCAGATAGCGCTCTTGCGTGGAGATGCAGCACATTTGAAATCGAAAAGAGCTAAACCGTGGTTTTGCTCCAATTAGCACATCACTACTGTAATTATAATGCTTTCACACTTGACTTGATCAATGCAAAATGAACATTCCACGGGCACTCGAGAACCTGGTCAGTCAGCGTAGGCCCGACTGGCCGGAATAATGTAGCGGGATCCGAGCATTGTCTCTGGATGGAAGTCAGTACACATGAACGAGTCCGTACGAGAAAAGAATGATTAAAAAAAGATTTGAATTCATGTTTATGCTTTCATCTAATTTTAGGTCAAGGCGGCGTAATGGTTGGTCCAAGCGGACAACGAGCGCCGGCTGGTCCTGGTGTATATGCTCAGCAGCAGCAACCAGCATCAGTGATGGCATCTTCGTCCGGACCAATGTCAGGCTCTGGAATGTCCGGTCCAGCGTCGGCTCCTATGCCAACGCAACAAATGTAAGTTAGCTTTCTTTCTGATCAAATGTTGGTTTCCAATTTGTTCATGTTAAGGAGAATGGCTAGCCACATGGCTGGTGGTCAGGGTGTTGGTCCGCAGCAAATGATGACAGCATCTTCAATGAACTCGCAGTCATCTGGTCACCTAGGTGCAGGAGCTAGTCCACAAGTAAGGCCATCAATTATTTGAAGTGTTGTGCGCTCTGCGTGGCTTCGGGGAAACAGCTGATGTGGTAAAGTTGACGTTCCTGTTACTACTAAGGCTTCTATAATATCAATGGCGAGCACTTCTATGTAAATGATCAAGTGCTGCTTATTCTCGTCTCTGCTTATTCTTAATGCTATAGAAGGCAGCTCATTTTTCAACTTAAAAAGCCAGTCATTGCCAATCAAGCCTAATTCGACTTATTTAATTACGGCTCTTCTTAATTTGTAGACCCATGGTTCTATAAATTATGCAGTTTCGGGGCAAGTACAATAGACACAAGACCGTTGCAGCTGGTCGCAATGCCAACCAAGATGCTCACAGCTGGTCAAAGCTCTTGCACAGCTCAAAAAATGCCGCGGATCTTTTGAGCTTCTTGAGGTTTCCTTAATTGTTTATGTTGAGGTGCATTCGTCTTTTGGTGGTCATCAAATGGCTGTTGGTTCTCCACATATGTCAGGTGTTGGCCCTGCAGGTGGTATGACGAATTCGCCGGTGACGTCCATTCAGCCGTCCACTCCCCGTAAGTTTACTGATGTTCTATGTCTCTCACATGTGCATACTGCGCTGACATCATTATTACAGTTCGCATTCACTATTTGTAACTTATATAAACTTCTTCAAAATCGTCGAGTAGACTAGGAGTTACAGAAAATCCTTCCTCCGTGCAGCCTGGTAGTGTTGGTCCAGGAAGTCAGCAGCCGGGCTCGGTTCCAAGCCAAGAGGAAAACTCGAAGGAATATAATGACTTGGTAAGAGTGCTTTTGGTCGGTGTTGTTGTTTTGTCCGCGGTGGTTTATTTTATTGAATTTTCTCATCACTGGTGTACTGCACTGATGTGTTTTTAGGTTGAAAGTCTGAAAGAACAGTACTATGAGAAATTGAAGCGTATTGGTGATCGGTGTGATTTGGACAATAGCCCGAAACCGACAGGATTCGATAGGTTGATGGAGATCCTTGATCGGAAAAGGTATGCGGAGTATCATTCCTTTCTTTTTGGTACGTGAATGGCTTTTTTTCGAGTTACAACTCCGTTAGGGATTTTTTGATTTTTCCTTTTGATCGTTATTGTGCACTTAAATGGAAGGTTTCTGTATTTAGAAGGGTCTCACAATCGCTGTTGGAGAAAATCGTGGGAAATGTGCGCACGATAGTAGAACGCTCGAGCCTTACTTATCCAGTCATTGAGACGTTGCGACAAATCGAAGCCGAAGGGCAGACGTCGGTGTTTGCTGCTGGTGTTAATGACGATCACCGCTCCTCATCTCAGCCAAACCCTCCACAAGCTGTTCTAGATCCATGGCGATCGGTTCGGCACTTGATGATCAAGTAAGGTTTTATTGCGAGTGCCGACTTGACCTCTTCTCCTTCTTTTCTCTCTCTTTTTATCATATTCGAAGTTTCCGCATTGATATTGTCACTGCTGCGTACGCTGCAGTTCCTTCAGGGTACCGGAACATCTAGCTAATCTGAGCAATTCGGATGATGAATCAGCAGCGGATGTTGGTGCAGTGAAGTCATCAACAGCAGGTTCATCACTGAAACGTCCTGCTCCTTCAGATTTCAGCGATTCTGGAATTGAAGCGAAAGTGGAGAAACTTGGTGAGAAAAAAGCGCTGAGACGACAAATAGTCAGTACTATTGTATAGCAACTTGTGGTAACTATATGTGGTTTACAGATGATTCCGCTCAAGCAGAACGGAATAGTGACCCGTCTGAGGATGAAAATATGCGAATAAAGGTTCGTTAACGTTATCGTTTTCTGTGGGAAGTATTGCAGTGGATTGGCTAATATTTTTTACTATTATCTTTTTACCTGCAGATTGATTGCCTGTTTGATACCCGTCAACCGTGGCGCATGTCAGTAGCGGCTTCGCGCGAGTTGAACGAGCTGCCCTGGCGAGTTGATACAGACTGCTTGCCGGCTTCCAGTCATAGTCCTGACGCTGTGATTTGTTTCGATTCGGATTTGGTAGGTTTGAGCTGTGCTAATTAGATTTTATTTCCTCTTTCGTTACTTCCAAGTCTCATCAATTTCGAAACCTTTTCGAGTTATTATCAAAATTTGAGTCCTAAACAAGTCTTACTGAATTCTTTTTTTCCCTTTTCTACTACATCAACACTTACCAATTATTAGTGCCATTGCGACGTTTTTTTTCGAATTTTCCTGTTTCATTATTCCGGATTTATTAGTTCTTTATTTTCCAGTTGTTATGTCCTCCATTGCGTGTACTTGTTCCTGCTTCTTACCCTCTCGATCCGGCTGTTATCCAGTTCGACCGCTCGTTCCCACGTGGTGTTCAAATATCGTCGCAGTTATCTACGGTTGGTTCTTTTTCCGAATGGTGTCCTCTTTAGTTTAAGAACTGTTCAAACTTTGAATGCCCGAAGTTTATGCTTATTATTTCGTTTGTGTTTATAATCAAGTTGAGATTTGTCATGTTTTCATGGAGATTCCTTCATGTCATTCAAATTTGAACAAGAAGACTGCTAGAAAGTTCAACAGGTCTTCTGCGCTCGTCCTAGACATACTGTTACTGCTTAGCTTCTCACGTACCGCGCATAGTAGGTCCCTTTGGAATTTGCCATGGGCATCAATCTCCTTGGCTATCGCAACTTAATTCGCTATTTATCTTCTTTTTTGGGTATCCATCGGATTTCTCATATACCCTGTGAAAATATAAGTAGCCGTTGAGTAAGCCGAGCTCCTGCACACAGTGTTGATTCTATGAGATATAGTGGCGAATGATAATGTATAATAGTAAATACATAGCACAATAACGAGTTCTGGGACACTTCCATTGTAGCACGCGTATCGGCTCTTGTCAACAGCTCTACTTTAGACAACCCATCATCAGTGCCCACGTCCCATCGGCTTTATTTTTCAGTTTGAACTCACTATAGCCAAGGGAGTGAGGTTATCAAATTCCGCTCAGTGCGATCCGTGCCCTACCTCTAATGGAATGGAAAACTCAAGTATACATATTTCATCGTCGCAAGGGTACTGGATTGTGGGTGAAATGCTCAGCCTCCGCCGAGACTCGAATTCGAAATCCATGTTTTTTGAAGCTTCATTAGTTGTTAACCGCGATTCCTTACATTCTCCCCTCAGCTTTCGGTGGTGTATTTTAATTGTTTACTACATCATAAATCGGGATGACTCACGTCAGTTATCTAACATGAAACACAAAACACCGTATATTCGTTTTTTTTTGCTGTGATAAGCTCCATGTCTCGTGATCATTAATGAATTTAGATGCTCGAACGCAGTTTGTCAGTGGCTCCATCTCGTTCATTGACGCATATTCATAGTGCTTTTCGATCAGCATGTCAAGAGTTGATGCGTTTGAAAGGTGTACATAATGGACACTACATTCCCAACAAGCAGCATAAGCAATTGGTTGCCTGAATTGTCTGCTGGATCAACTCGTTTTCTGACTTCTGGGATTCCGTTCGTTATGCTTTCTGAAGAAAGTCTGAATATACTTTTTGTACTTACTTGTGGCCCTGATTTTCGATTGTCAAAATCGATTCGGAAAAGTATGTTTCTCTCCTGTTCACTGTCGCTGGTTTTTCCTACTTTTCTTTCTGGTTTTTGTTTGATTAGTATCTTCTCTCTCGTCTCCGGTCACCTCTTGAAACCTCATATATAGCTCTGTTTTTGTTTGTTAAATCGTCGTGCATCAGCGCAACTGACTGTGATCTTCATCCATCCATTCTGAAACCTATCAATTTCGCTCTTTCTGAACAATGTCATTATCCAGTCCACTTCGTGACGTTCTCATGATTTCCTCTTCGTTCGGAAATTCCTGAACCGCTCTTCATCAATTCTTCATTAGGTGTTTTCAGAGTTATGACATCCTTGAATCCCTCTCTCTTCTCAGTTCTCAGTTTTTGTGATATACAATAAGCGGGAGTAATATTGTTTATGTGCTAGCAGTGCCCTACCAAAAATCATTTTGTCCTTTCACATACATTTCTTTCGGTCTGTGTTTTTCTTCTTATCCCTAATTTTTCTGGGTTTTTAGAAGGTCACAAAAATAAGGAAAATATGGGCAGATGAAGTGATGACAAGGCAAATGATATTGCACAGGTGAGTCGGGAATGAGTGGACTATTGCGAGTTCCGGCGTTTACACACTACTGGGTCTCAAGTTATAGGCGAAAATGCCGGAATGCTGTAGACCTAGCCTTGTTTCGTGGATGAATCGTTTTGGTTTTGGTTTTCGATCCTGAGAAGCAACCGAAAGTGCGAAAGGGTAAAAACTTAGTAAGCTAGTAAACCTAGTCACATCCTCGAATTAGGAGGTGATTCACTCCGCTTTTTGGGATCCCCGCTCTTTCCTGATTCAAACGTTCAATGCGAAAATTGAGGAGTTGTTAGCAAAATAAAAAAAAGAATTTTACGTTCTATTCATTATGGAACTGCTCATCTGCGCGAATTTCGGATTTCGTGCACGCTCTTTCTAGCTCGATTACGGTATCTTCCTCTTCTCAGTTCCTTTGTAAAATAATATTTTATTGATACTATCCGTTTCTTCATCGTTTTGACTCCATTTCTCTCTTCTCTTTCGCCCAGTGTGATGTTGAATGCTGAACCCATAATTTGTCATCCGGTGTGAGAGAGCACCATATTATCACCATGGTGCCTTCGCCTACCTATTTTCCGTTTTCCTCGTCGTTCATCAATTAATGATCAATCTCAAAAAGGGTTGCCAGCCATGGAAATGGCCAAGGCATGTCAGTGTTTACCTTTAAGTTTGTCCATTTTTATCTGTATTTCTAGTGAGACGAGTATGTTTTTTCTGTTTGTGTTTCATATGTTTTGAAGTCACTTATCGTAAAATCCTAGAACCAAATATTGTCTACTGTAAACGTTTTTTGTTGTCGGTTCCCTTTCATAGAAGATGATCCAATATCGAACTGGTCACGAGAGTTCTTTATTTCGCTGGTCGATAGTAAACGATCAGTTGATTGATCGGTAGAGAGGGTATGTATGTCTCTTCTGGCAGAGGTATAATATGTAAGAACTGTATTATTTGCTTTCGTCAATGGTTCGTGATATGTGCTTGACGATGTTCCACGTCAATCTATGTATAATTTCTATTGATTTTCTCTTTCTTCATAATGGAACATATGTGATGAATATTTATATTTGAGAATAAAGTTAGAGTTGTCTGTTATTAACGAGCAGTGCTTATGTAAAACGGAGAAAGGATCATGAGCGAGTGTTTGTGCTGCAACTATCCATTATTTGGAGTTGAAACTGTAGTGGCTCCTCGCATCACACAACAGTAGCTTCTGCGTCAAAGAAGGTTGATCAAGCTGGCTTCGAGGTGGACCCCTATCTCCACGTTATCAAAAGATAAGATCTGAGATAAATTTTGAACGAGCGCAACCCCATGGAAGATATGATACGATAAGATGAGAAGATACGGTTGCTTGGTGTGAGGTGCACTCTGGAATAAAATCGGACGGTAACGATAATGGTACCAGTATCATATCAAGCACGTCGCCACTGCAACCTCTTCCGGGCAGGGTCAACCGTCTGTTGGACAAAGTCCAACGAGGGGGTCGTATTTGGCCGACCGAAAGGGGGGTTCGTATTCGGAAAGGTCAACGTCGCAATATTTACACAAATTGATAATTTCCAATATTTCCATTGACTTGACCAAGGGTGGGTCAAGAATGATACGAGCCAAATCTTCGCACACTAGGTGCGAAGTGACCCCATTAAGGGTGATGGCTCAGGGGTCACAACGCCACCCAGACATCTGTACTAGTTTGACTGAGAAATTGAATTAACTGAGAAAGCAAATACCATTATAATAGCATTGAAAAACATTTGTGTATTACACAAATTCGGAAACATAGTGTAGCTTATATAGACGTAGCGGAATATACTTCTACAGAATGCTTCGCTTTCGGAGCAGCGCAGGAATGAGGTGCCGTTTCAGAATGAAGGATTGAGAGAGCTGGTCAAAGTTAAATTAGCATACTGGAGCGGGGAAGGACGTTTGAGTGGTATATGACATGAGAAATATTGCTGCGGGGAAAATGCGTGAGAGGCCACATAAAACGGAAAGTTTGAAACTTCAGAAAAACTAGAAGGCGCACTAGAAGGCGTGACAACACTACATCAGAGCTCACCGTTGCATATAGACTGCTTCTGTGATAGCTCAAATACCTGTCAATGACCCTCCTCAATAATCCGTTTCATCACAGGTCTCGCAAAATAGAAGTATGGGGAGGTATAAGTAGAGGTCCTGAAAAGTCATACAGGAGGCAGACTAGGGTCATGACTCCAGCTGACTTGCTGGAGGGAGGACAGTAACTTTTAGCAAGAGACGTGTGGTCCTCATCGGAGCATGCAGATCTTCTTAATTCAAATTGCTCCTTTCGCTTTGTCTCAGAGTAGAAGTGTTCAGGTGTAATCTTGTGGCAGTTTTATAGCTTCTCAATACCAAATTGTTTATTTTTCCAGTCATAACTAATTGTTTAGTAATAGCTGGTTGATAATAACGGGCATTTTAGATCAATTTTTTCAACCTTTCTCCGATTTATTACCTTTTTTTATGTGACTAATGCGGATGTTCGGGTGGCGTGGTGACACCTATGGCTTCGTCATAAACACGTTGACGACATCGCGGTTTTTGCTTTTTTCGTCGCATGGTACATTACCGATTCGGCGGGCGCGATTTGGCTGACGCGCAAGCGCGTCAGCTCGTCCCACGAGGTGCGCTTTTTGGAACTGAAAGCTGGAAAGTAGCAAAACAAGTGTATAATGGTAGCAGGAGGAAAGGAGCCTTCAGCGAAGATATCCCCTGCTTGTCTGCACCCTCTCAGCGAAATAGTGGTATCAATGCTAAAGGAGGAACAGACCCAGTTCGGGAATGTGGGGATGAAAATGTACTGCGATTCAAATGATATACATGTAAAGCTGAATGCGCATGATTATACCATCTTGTTGAGAGGGCCCAGACAAGTCATGTGATGCGTCGTCGACTATGGCACCCCTCAACTTTCAAAGGCTAACAAAACCTTTCCTCAACTCGAGCATATTCTACCCCCCGAATGGACCCTGCCGTTTATGGTTTTCAGGAAGTGTAGTCTGTAGAATAGAAACAAGACATCTTGAAAAAGTCATTCATGGGCGGAAAAAAATAAGTACAACGATGCTGACGCGCATGCGCGTCAGAATGTCCCATGCGGTGCCAAAATTCTGACGCGCATGCGCGTCAGCCTGTCGTTAAGGTGTTAATGAGGTCGCCTTGCATTTATCTGTTAAGTTTTCGCACCTAATTAACTTTTCCTCGCACCTCCGAGCGAGGCATTCTCAATTAGGTGGGAGACGTGCCATTCTTTACTGACCCACTTGACCAATCACAAATTTCTGATTGGTCAATTCAATGGAATTTACAGCTTTCTCCTGAAAAAAAAACTGTTTATATGAGGATTGGTGTTTCTAACATTGCAAACACCTACTGTCTTGGCAGTCATGTCCTTGATGAAGTCTCTTCTGTCAAAGATCTTGGTTTTCATTATGACGATAAGGTGAGTTTCTCTGAGCACTATGCGGCCATCACCAAAAAGGCTGTGTTTCGTACATATCAAGTCTTCAAGGGTTTGGCGATAAGTGATAAAGATGTCCTAATAAATGCTCACAAAACGTATATCCGTCCCATCGTGGAATGTGGTACATCGGTCTTTTGCCCTAATGAGAAAAAGGATATCTAGTTACTCGAAAAAAACCCAAGATGATTTCACTCGAAAACTATTAGGGCTGGTGATGCTACTTACGCTCGTGTGCCTCAACCGAATTTCAGAAAAGAAGTTACCAATTGCATAGTTTACGTTCTCGTAGAAAAGGTTATGACGCTTGTATGGTGTTTAAGTTGTTATCAGGCATTGCCCGAGTTGATGCATCCAAATTTTATGTCAAAGCAGTATCTAGAACTAGAGGGGGACCTAAGAAATTTTCATATGCAACGCCAAGAACTAACGTGAAGCTCTATAGCTGCACCTGGCGTGCGGGGTCCATACATGCTCTCTTAGGACATTGAGACAGTGAGACGCGGTTGCGCGTCTCACTTTGCAGACCACATGGGACATTGAGACGCGGTTGCGCGTCTCACCCTTCTCATCCCTTTTTATAGCGAATGCGCGGCTTCTTTTTAAGTTGTTTGTATTTATTCTATAGGTCATGCAGTAACCTAAGTATAAACGCAATGGTCCACGAAATGGTTAGTTGTGCTCGAGAACGGCTGCTAAACCTGCTCGTTCCGGGCGCTTCGAGAGCTGAAGGGGGGCTAGGGTTACGAAGTTGTGCGCAACTTAATGCGCCTTTTGAGGAAGATGATGTAAACGCACACATTCCAGTTTCCACGCATTTCGAATGGCTTTCCCTAATTCCCACTTCCTAAACTGACTTATTCCCTTTGGTTAACAGCCCTTTCATTTTGCGCTATTTTATCACTATCTCGTTCAAAAGGCGCAGACAGGCTGAGTGCCGCGCCGCCGAATGATCACTCTCCCATTGTACTCTTGTTTCGCTGTCTTCAATGTTGAGTTCTGGAAAACGCACCTTGTGGGACAATGAGACGCGGTTGCGCGTCTCAGAGATCGCGCCCGCCAAACTGCTCATGTCCAATCTTGCCCAAAAACCCAAAACGCGCGCTGTCTTCAATGTGTTAAATCTAATGTGGCACTCGTCACTCCCACTTTTGTGCTTTTCAAACGCCTAGCTAAGAAAAATCTGTTGAGCTATAGTTAGGTTATCTATAGGGGAGGAGTGTACTCTTACTCATTTATCGTTGTTTCCCACGACTGCCTTAGTGGAAGAGTGGCGACCTGGGTAGATTAACTGCTAAAGGCTTACAAGAAAGGATTGGAAAAAAAAACTATTCGCCGTCGGCGACTTCCTGAAGAAGCTTTAGTATATGTTAGAAAGCACAAAGCTTCCTTTGTCATAGTGATCAGTAAGCTCGAGTTATCCCCATGAAATCGTGCAGAGAAGTGTAAGCGTTTGAATGTTGTAACCTCGTATTACATATTAGGACAGTAACCATGAGAATTCATGGAAAAAAACGGTTTAACGTGACGATTTTTTGAACGAGTTATTTTGCTAACGAGATCAAGTATTCATCAGAAAGCACTTACCTTCGACTTTATTCCAGGGGGACAAGAATTGCAAAAGGTTGAATTTGAAGAAAGTAATAGCTGCTCGGAGCTGAAAAACAAGCGCTCTGCCAAGAAGTCTACGATTTCCCCAAAACGGTCCGACGGGAGATTTCTTGACTTCATCAGCTTAAAAGGGTCTAATACGGCGAACCTTCAAAAATCAGCGATCTAAAATTTATGATGAACATAGCATAAAATTTGAAGCGAGTTCTTTGAATGAGAGAAATGTGGGCGGAAGAGGTTTTGGCAAACACTTTGACCGCTACTGTATATGAGCGCATTCCCGCGAAGCTTTGATTGCATCCATCTGGAGCCGTATGCTGAATTTTGGATAGGGGATGGGGTCTACGGGCAGCGATGATGAATGTTGGAGGCCCCAGCAGAGTTTCGTCCCAGGACCAGCTAACGGTCGGTCCTTCGAAATTGCCACTTTGTTTTTACCACTTCACTGTTTTAGACCGTACATTCCTGCACGTATATGTGATATACTGTCGCAAACGCGCCAGTTCCTCCTTCCATCTTTCTATGAATATTAATAAACAAGGCTCTTCGTTCACCCCTAGCTGTATTGCC
>KZ346118.1:36063-50861 GCA_002352805.1 Teladorsagia circumcincta | reverse complement strand
ACTATACAATTGAAAAAAAAATAGAAAACTTAAGTCCCTCAACCTTAGCAAGGGCATTCCCTACATCATTCGCAGTGCTAACTTACTCGCTTAATGACGTAAGATGGCTCAAGCATCCCGATCGTTTCTTTGTATTCGTGAATTGCGCTATCAAAATCTGCTTTCCTTAAAAGGTACAAAATGAATCCAAGAATATCACTCTGAAATTGAACAACTGTCCCACCCGTAGAGATAGTCGCCATACTTGGCGTGGATTGACTTCAAGTGCTCGGCACCGTCTTTGTTGCTCTTGGCCAAGCTGCAAAAAAAAATTTGATCCGCAACTTCTGTGCTACGTCGCATATTGCCCCATGAATCTCCGAAAATCGAAAGAGAAAAGCACCTACATGATTGCAACATCATAGAGGTTCTTCTTGAAAAGGATGTCCAATTTGGCATTGAGGCTCTTCTCTGTGAGTTTGGACAGTGTTCCATCTTTGCCCAATATCATCAGCGAGTTGTCAACGGTGAACAACCTTAATTGTCGACTAGCAACTAAAGTATAATTCTGATGTAAGCAAAGTTGAAAACCACAGATTACTACACAGCTACAGTGCTACAGAAGTAAAACTGTCTTGATAGTTGTTGCACTAAGGTTTCATGCAATTAAAACACTACCTACACAATGACGGTACCGAGCAGGAGAATCCGATATATTGCCCTTTGACGTTGTAGACGGTCACCATTGACATGTACTCAGTCTCATCATTCGAGCTGTAAAATAAATTCTGAATTCTATTTGGGCAAGACTCGAGATTGTATCACCAATGTATCCGTTCGGTGGGTAGGATAGCAAGTAGTTTGCGAAGATTCTGGAGCGCGTTTCACACGGCTCGAAAGTGAGTGACAATTGCGCTAGGGTCATGCCACTGACCAGCGCAATCGTCTCTCACTTTCGAGCCGTCTGAGCCTCGACTAGGGCGTTGAGTGGTACTCTTACCACTAGCAATGCAGCGAGCGTGCAACTGTGCACTCTCGTACAGCGTGCTGTTTCGCATATTCTCGTCTCCCTGCGTAACGTAACATAGCTAACCTTGCAGAAATTTGAGCCCGTAAATTTACTGTTCCTTTTTCACATCCCCCAGTTCCAGTTCCCTACACATCTCCATACCTTTGGTGAGTGCTCTTACACAGCATGTTTATCTTGGTGCATGCCTTTGAGAGGAAAGCGTGAAGGCGGATTTCACGATGAAAAGGCAGCCCATGGGAAACTAAGTTAGGGATGGTCAGTGATGCTCAAAAGAAAAAAAAACAAGAAAATGGCCTGGAACTCGAGAAGCGGGATCCTTTTCTTGGAAGCGGGATCCTTTCCTTGCCCGTTGATTTGCGCATTGATGCGACTCTCTTCAATGCTGCCCTCTTCAAGGCTAATGCTATCTCTGCAGAACAGTTAGAGACTCGGTCACGAGACGTCGCGAGAGGGGAGAGCGTACTGCGCCAACCGCGCCAAAGGCAAGCCCATGCCAAATCGCCGGGGCCACAACCTTCGATGCAAATGCATGTCGCGCCGCACCCTTGACAATTTCGCCTGTCTTCCCGCTCGGTGATTTCCCCCTCTTCAACCCTCGTTCCTATCGTGGAATCCTACTTGAAAGCAAGTCAAAAATCTTTTGAAAATATCAACTGACGGGATTAATGCGTGCTGCTTTGTGACCAACACTAGATGATTTCCTAAGGCAATCAGCTGCAATTTTTCATGACTTCGACCCAATTGGAGACATCGTCCACGGTACCCATCAGCATCAGTACATTGATCGGCCTCATAGAAATGCACCATCTACAATGAACGATCAACAATAGATATGTATATGTATTAGATTGAGGACACACAAAACTTTTCTAAACCTAAGAAAAGTAACGGTACCACTTACATCTCGACTAGCCACAACTAGAGAGCCAGTTCTCTCATCAAACGTCCAACAATCCTTGGATGTGCCATTTGAATCATGTTTCAGCTGGAATTGTTGCTTCATGACAACGAACCAAATTACTCAGAAGATACAACTGTGCAAAAATTTTCACGTAAAGCGGATTTGCATGCCACAGTGCAGGTAAAATTTATAAAGTTGAGCATATCGATTCTGCATGAATACATGCTAGCAGACATGCACTTGTATTCCTCTACTGAAAAATAGTCGAAGTCCGATTTCTTCACGGAGGTTCAAGTACGAGAGAGGATCACGCTAATCCAGGAACTCTCGATGGAAGTCTCGCTGAAGGAGTCAGTGCGTTTAGTATGTTTCAAAAAGATTTTGGGCTTCTTATTTTTTCGAAGCGGTGTAGAAGCTTTACCGTTACTAGCGGTGTATGCCGGCTTTACAATCAGTCGGGAGCATTTCGGCTGATTAGCTCATTTGAGCAAGGCCGCAGAATGCGGTAGCGCCAGTCAAAGAGACTTTCTTCTAGACTGCAAGCGGACCCGCAGAAGGATCTGAGGAACTCTACCAATCTGATCGGTCCAAGTAGTCCAGCATTTCAGCTCATTGATCCAACCATTTGTTCCCTTTTTTACCATTGTTATCCTTGATGATTGTGGCGTTACAGATTTTGGCTTCAGTTGATATTTCGCTTCCATTACTTCTATACGCGTTTTTCTCAATTCGTAGAGGGATCGAGGCGCTAATGCAAGATACGGGGGCACTGTGGTGGCTACGCATTTGAGCTGCATAAAACTCTCCTTTCTACTGAAAAACGGGACTTAGCCTCAAGCTCGAGGTTGCGCGAGCGTTTTCACTATACCCAAACCAACCGACTGCCCCTTTCTGGGCTCAGTCCTGGAGGATGCCCTCGCACCTCGCTCAAGAACTTCTATAAGAGAAAAAAATTCGAAGCTCTATGTGTCCCCGAATCACCGCGTTGATCACCAATCACTGCTTCGTTGACTCTGTTTTCTTTTTGAGCGCCGAGGACGATTTTTTTTGAACGCAGTGAAACACCCCGTGTTCACTTGGAAAGCGATGCGGCCAAAGTCACTTCTCTCCATTTCTATAGAGCCGTCGCTTGGGATAGTAGAAAAACAAAATAAGAGACAAGGAAGGCTTTCTATATTTTTCCCCAGCAATCTCCCCGATCTCTAATGATGTGATTATTATCGTAACAACTCTGGAAGGTCATACTAGGTCGGAGAACTTCCATTTAAGGATAAAAGT
This sequence comes from Teladorsagia circumcincta, assembly GCA_002352805.1. NCBI lineage: Eukaryota > Metazoa > Nematoda > Chromadorea > Rhabditida > Trichostrongylidae > Teladorsagia > Teladorsagia circumcincta. The sequence goes on along the minus strand of KZ346118.1, from coordinate 47,673 downwards.
TCAAAGCTCTTTGTGTTTCCAGCACGTTGATCAACAATCACTACTTCGTTGTCTGTGTTTTATTTCATCTATCACCAACATCGATACTACAGGAAGAAATAATTAAATAGGCCGCTTCAAACTTGGGACGGGTGGGGCACGGGCCACTTTGTAAGAAGACACGAACTAGGCGATCCGTCCGTGCTAGCTGGGCAAGAACAAATTGGACGATGCTCAGGAAGTTGACGAAGTTTGCTTTTCGTCCCATCCTCCCAATAGATGGGAAAATGGGCAAAAGCGAGTAGCGCGTTGATGGGTGAGATGAAGTATATGCACCCGCGGTGGGCAGGACGTTCTCCAGAAGGGCGGCGCTTACTACAAAAAGGTACAACGCTGTTATATGACAGTCCGAAAGCCAGAAAATTGTTGGAAATTGGTGAGGTGGGGCAACGACTGAGGTATGCCGAAAATGTCTGAAGTGAGCGAAACTCCGCCAGCAAAGGGCTCACACACCCTCAATTGGGTGATGGACACTGGAAAAAACTCATAACGTTCCTGGAAATGGAAAAACAGATATGGACTAGCAAAGGGGAGAAGTCGCATGCTCATGGTGGGAGAGCGTGAACCGAGATGAGTGAAGACAAAATAGAAACTTTGTAATGAGGTTCTAAGACAGCCTGAAGCTGAGAAGATGTTCATAGTGAATAACGCGTTAGGCACATCGTTACAAAGAAAGGCAGGGCATGAACCACCTGGGCGGATCGTACACAGAAATGGGATCTAAAAGTAAAAAACCGGCAGAATATGCATCGAGGTAGACTGTGCTAAAACCAAATACTCTGCTAGTTTCGATCCCCATTGCTGAGGCTCCGTCTGACAGACACTTCAGTGTGAAAAGCCCCAATGGAGGATAATTTTATACTCAGGGCTTTCCAGACATTGACTATGAATGAATTAGAAAATCGTACCGAATTTATCACAGCCTTGTTTTCTATGACATACGAGTTGACCACTTTTGTGGTGATCGCAAATACGACCAATTTTTCTCCAGGCAATTGCGCCAGAGCAAGGCCAGACACTGATCCATCTAAAGGCAGCGGGTCTCTGATGCGTTGCCACCGTGAGGTTAGAGCCTTCAAAGTATACAAGTTAATTATAAAGGAACCGGAAGACTCGGCTGTAACTTGTAAATAGTTTTTCAAAGAAATAACTACCTTATCTTTGATGACGGCGCCTTGGTATAGTAGTACGGTCCCATCGACGAAACCTATAGCGATGGCAGAAAGTGAAGAATGCACCGCAACAGCACAAGCTGCTACGGAATAATGGGAAGAAGGATGTATCGTGCTGATTCGAACCTAAACATTTCCACCTGAGAAGCTCTATCTGTGTAGAAATGAATTTTCTGTCACGAAAATACCACTATTCCAGCTTATCTATGAAATTGAAATTTTGGAGTGAATTGTGACCAGTCAGTATTTTCCATGTACACCGATGAGATGAACAATACCACCCCACCTTAGGATTCGGTGCTCTATATTTCTACTAAGGTAGCGCTAAATCTCCATACCATATGTTTTCCACAAGAAATCGAAAACTGCAACGCTCACAGCTCCAGGTTCTCAGCCCATCAACGGTACAACCCAGGATAAGTTCAAGTGTACGAGTAATAACTTCAGTGAGTCGGATAGAGCTACTCGAGAAGGTTGCAGAAATCTCCTCGTACCGGCTCTGAGCGCGCAAGAGCGCTAGAGTGCTTCAACCACTTCATTTTTTCGTAAACAGCATGCCAGCGTCTGGCGCTCTCTCGTTCGTTATGCTTTCTCGCCTATCCTCCCTCCTCCGTGTTTAGTCTCTCATTACCTGAGCATAACCAAACCAAATAGCTGACTTCAACCTTCACTTCAGTGTTTTCCAAAGAATTTTCCTTTTTTCTTCTCTCAGATGAATTCTGGGGCGTGCCTTAAAACGAGCGCTTCTTCAATTTGGAAGCCGCTAGAAACTTCTACGAGCCATAGAGAACCACACAGCGCAAGAAGGGCACCGCATGATATTGAAGTATAAGAATCAAAAGAGAAGCCTCGCATGCATTTGATTCCTGTTTTGTCTCACTGACAGTTACGAGATTTGCAGCGGTAAGGGTCACGGTTACTATAGCGATCCTTTCTTCTCCATGATTTACATAGTTTTTACTGCAGTCACTGATGAAAGACTTCAGCGGCAGTGATGATTACCAGTTCAGGCTGCAGAAAGCCAAAGCAACGCTCGTCGAGGTGCCTCGTTCCCAGGCCGTCGCTGTCAGCGTCAGCCTCGAACATTGGTGTCAGGGTTCTGAACAATCATAAATCTCCTTTAGGTGGCCGGGTGGCCCGCATTTCTAACGCTGCAAAATGACCGACTGCCAGTAAATGGCCGCAAATTAGAACATGTCGGCAGCCGATGAGCGATACCGATTCGAAGATTTCAGCTTTCTAAGAAATTAAAGGCAAAAGTCGGGATCAATGTGGGGGGTCATGGCGATTGGAAATGTGTGTAGAAGTGCGAAATGGAACGAAAGTGGAGAAAAAACGAAAAGAAACCGTAGGCAAGGCCGTAAACGGAGCCCCCTTGCCCGCTACCAGTGAAGGAAGCTGGGTTGGAGGAAAGGCACGTCCAAACGAGTTTCCAAACATGCCAGCCGTTCCATCGGTTGATACGGCACTCAACCCAGCTGATTTCACACGTTATGCCAGCCACGCATCACTTCCGGAGGTGGGCGGTACTGAATTGGCCGGGTGGCCTTGGATTGAAACCGAAGGCGCCTAGTACTTAACGGCGCATTTCGCGGTAGGAGGTTGCTGAAATGTGTGCAGCTACTCACATACGACCTCCTGACACGGAAAATACCTCCGTAGAGCGGCTGAGCGCGACCTTTGTCTTTAAATAGAACTTCATGAAATCATTAGGACCATGTATTTTCCTCGGGTCAGTGTTTGCTCCTCGGTTTGTTCTCACTATAGCTTTTTCATTCAGATTCTGCATCTGATTGCATGCGCAAAAAAACCAGTTCATTTTTGATTTGGCACAAGCTCAACAACACAAAAATGAAAGAATTAGGAAAGGAGAAAAAAATTGCGGAAAAATAGCAGGTGACTCAATATTTTATGTACAGTCTGCGTATGAAAGTGGTAAGAAAACGAACCTCTCTACATAGAACTGGAATTCCTTTTTCAAAAGTGTCGCCCTTCCAGATCTTCAGCATCGAATTCGTTCCCTCCTCATCCTCCTTAACAATCAAAATCTGATAACCATCCCACATATCTTCCTTTATAGAATTTCGGCACTTATACGCAAGTAACCTTTTTCGAAGAGCCTCTCAAGAAGTGGAGCTATTACTGAAGCCAACAACTTGGCAAACGATCATCTCTAACAAGATCTAGCCTAACATCGAAGAACTGAAACGAGGCGGCTATGTTAGTTACTGCCAGTCACAGCTATATCACTTATCAACATCTCACGTCCAAACTCATGATCAGTGAAGCTCCTACCAAACAACCTTACCAACGGAAAAAATCGAGTGCTCGATCACTGATAATTTTCCCTTTTTTACATTGAATGTTCGAACACACGACGAAAAACGAATTCTGGCCTTCATCCGCAACACTGGTAACGATCGCTAAACGAACTCACTCCAATAGAGAATATGAAGTCGTCCGCAACATGCAATGCAGTGAGGGACGTTTGATAAGCTTTCCAATAGTTTTCATCCAGTCCTCTGCCTAATCGGAACACTCCCCCTCGTTGTTCACCGAGATATGCAGCTTCCCCACTTGTGCTGCTGCACCAGCAATCGACACAAACATCCTAGAATAAATTGATTTCTCAAAAAGGCTCTGTCAGAGATGAAAGACCTTCACTGTTCAGATTTTATACATTTTTTTTGCCGTACAAGTCCGCAATCCATCGACTCGAAATTATTATTGAAATTTCCGCAGTTAACTAATTTAGCGCATTTCAAGTGAACTGAGCACTCAATAGAGTGTTTGCATTCATAGACTAAGTTTCAAGAGATTCTTCCAATCCGCAGAATGGAATGAGTGTCCCCCAAGAAGTGAATTAGAGAGATTCAAAGTAGAGTCGAGAATTCTTTGGGGACGCGAATAGGACGAATAGGACTGAGCTGATCGCACCTAACCCTTGCTGCCTCTTCTACACTTCCCTACTCAGGGTCCCTACTGCCTCTGACCGACGCCGACAGGAAATCGTATTTTGAGTTACGGGAGTCGTGGCGGTGGAAGTCGAAGAGATCGTGTTTGTGAGGAGGGGTTGTTTACGGGTTCACCGAAATTGGCCTGAAACGGAAGGAATGTGTAGAAGTTGCTGTTCTAGCCCATCCACCCCTTCAATTCCCCCCCCCCCTCTCCCCCCCCGACTTCCTCGACGGCGGGACGGCGGTTCTGGAGGATTCCTGGCGCACACTGCAGTATCATTTGATCATGTGGTCATGCTACAATCAAACTCTACAGAAGACTCACGGTGAAGGAGGTGGTGACGGTGAGGAGTCGAAGGATCACACTAGTGTGGTAATGGTACGGAGGTGTATGGGGGACCTTATTCAGGGAAAGCCTGATTTCAAAAATTTTCCAAAAGTTGAGGATTTACCGTGTCTTCAATTTGTCCAACTCCTATCCTGACTCGCCTCTGAGCGTTTTAGGAGACACGATAAAAAAAACGTTCCGAATGGGAACCAATTCCTGCCTTCTTCTGATTTGATTATTTTCATCAATTATTTGTTCGCCGATTTGCCATATCTTCGAAGAGTATTGAATCCACAGCTCTTATGCCTGCCCTGCGAAATCAATCCCCTTCGAGAATTCGACTAATCTTCCAAATCGTCGTGAATGAAGTGGCCTTAGGTTGTGATCTTGAAAGATAGCAGTCACCGACTTAGACCGTGAATGTCAAGGTTTTCATCTTGACAACTGCACTGGCTCAGATTTTGTTGTGAAAATTGTGAGCAAGTGTTGCGATGCACTAGATTACGCGAACAAAAAATGCTTTTGACAATTAGGTCTCCTTCTGTTTTGCCTTCCAGTTTCGTTATGAGGGACCGCTTTGTTAGTCGACGTTTCGAAGAAATCGTCGTCTTCAAATGGCAGTTCAGCTGACTTCAACTGGTACGGAGCTTTTGTTTGTAACTTACCCGCTTAATAGTATCTGAACTGACACAACTACCCTACACACTGCTGGGATTGGTCTATCGCACGTTGGTTCTTCGCAATATTACAGGGTAGAAGACCTTACTGGTGTTAGGAACTTCATCGGTAGGAAGAACTAACGCTACCAACACTTATTGGCAGCTGATCAGACCAATAATCTTGCAGAGGGGCTTATGTCACCACCATGTGACTTTACCTATTGCAATCTTATGAGAAGAGATAGCGCTAAAGAGAGCTCTATATGTAGAAGAATAAATTTTCTGCCGAACAAAAGACACTTATGGGGTTGTCTCATAATTCCTGTCTCGATATTGACACTTTTATTAGATCAAATTTCATCCCTTCTACGAAACAACTGATCAACAGCATAACCACCATCATGGTCACTTATAGTCGTGCATTGGGTACGGAACCTTCAGAAGCTTTCCGCCCCAAATGAACGAAGCTGGGGGTTGCAGAATTCAAAGAAGCTGTTTCTTAGGTTGCCGTATTCCTTGGATTTTTTTTCTCGTCGATGCTGGTAGGACGCAGGGGAGGCAGTAGTCCGAATGAGCAATGCCAGTGCTATATGATGGATAAGGTATTGTGGTTCTGGCTATTTTCCTTGAAACGTGGTGAGCTGGCATTGCAGTGCAAGGTCGGGGATCCAATTGGAGAAAGGAGGTTCTGAGACCTTTCTGACGGTTCCGTCGCAATACCGAAGCCAGCCTAGAGGGCTATTCTACGCTAACTTTCGCAATGCCTGTTACTTTAGCGAAGTGCTTCCCAGACCAGGCCATCCAGTGAATACAACAAATCGAAGATGATATTCTCAGAAGACGGAGTTCAGGCTTTGGTTGAGCAGGTGCTTCTTGGCGGCGACGTAGCCATCAGGCGTGCCGCGAGTTGTTGTCGCAGTGGACTCATGACTCATTTCCACTGGTTATCTCCTAGGAAGGCTTGGTTTATTCTGTCACAGAACGATTTTTCCACAGATGGTCAAGCGTGCTTCTCGCTCATGATCGGCCTAACCATATGGTTTCCACCAAGACATTATTCTGCTGCAGTCCTTTCCATGATGGCGTGTGCTGGTGCAGCTGCGGTCAGCTACCTGCTTCAGCACGCTGGTAACAACGTCTGGATGCACTCGCAATTTATGATGCAAGGGGCTCTCATCCGATCTGATGCAAGGGGTGACAGCAGGCCCAGTATGAGGTTGATCTTCAAGCTCGTTTCGTCTTTACCGTTGCGACTGGACCACTAGCTAAGTAACCTATCAGTAGCAGAGACTGAGTCAAACACGGCGTTGATCTTCTTCGTTGTTCTCCTTGCAGTATGATTCAGTTAGGGGTCGTAAAGCATAATCGTGCAACTATCACTGACTTATTTTTATTCCTAGATGATCAACCCGTTACGGACTTGCTCTTCTGGAACCAGTTTGCTAAGACTCTTGAAGCATACTTCAACACAACGTATTTCGCAATGAAACTCTTAGACAGTAGAAATCTGAACTTGAATAGAATTGAGACAGAAATTATGAGACAACCTAACAGTAATCTCTTCAACAGAACTGAAACTTCGAATTGAAATGAAAAGTCATGAAATATGTGCCACGCGCTCCTAGTGATGAACAGTACTGTTGCTCAGGACTAGTTAGTCCATACTATCCCAAGGTAACGAAGTATCTCCATACCTTATGTATGGCTCCCCAAGAAAAGAGTATGTTACCGTTTACTCCCTCAATTTGCCGCAGGCTTTGACCGATTTGTTCCGCTGATACAAACTAAATGATGGAAAAGAGCCCTACGCACATCTTGCTGAGTTAAGACCAGACGTTAGGACGAATAGCAATAACTACCTTAAGACCGAAAAACTTCTCGTTTGGATTTTCCGGATCCTGTACAGTGTTCTTGTCGAAAAAGTTGAAACGACGCCAGCCAAAGTCGACTGACATTAAAATCAAAGACTCTGAAAACCATCAAACCGTTACATCATTGAATCCAAATTGACCTTATTCACAGTATTCACTTCAGGTAAGCAATGTGTAATACATTTTCAAATCGGAAACTTCAAATGGTTTAGATGTTTATTTGAACCCATATATCGAAACATAGCAACAATAGAACTCTGGAAACGAGATCAAATTGATTTAACAAGACAATGTAAGGGCAAGTGAAAGATTAATGAACGAAGACCTTAAACGAGTTGTTAAGAGAAATTTAAGGAGATGTGCCGCTACGCTGTCCTCTTATATTCCTACACTATTGCCCGAAGTACTGGAAGATTATTCCACAGATTATGGACATTTTCTATTTATAAGCCCTCCAATTCTCTAATTACATAGCATTCTTAAACCAGTACAGAAGAGAAACAAATGCGATAAACAGGACCTCAAAAGAGTAAAACACTCAACCGGAAAGCATGACATACGTGTGCCGCAGTATTTAGCCCATAATTCAAGTTTTGACAGCATTTCCTCACTGTGCTGCCAAAAGCAGCACTTGAAGAACAATTTGAAAAACTGCAATGAATATCCCAATGGGGAAGTTATTAGTTCAGGATTTTGCCTATAAAAACTCGAGAAAAGCTGTAATATCGAAGGCACTCTCTACACCCTAAAACCAAAATCATTCCAATCGCAGAATCGAGAACGAGGAAATAAATCCGTTAACACATCAGCGAGATGAGCACATAAATCCTCGAATTTGGCCCATACGCTCGTCCAAAGACCTGAAAAAAGTAAATTGACTTGGTTTTGAATAGTAGTGTAAAATAAACGATGTCTGTAAATGAAACAGATGAAAGCATGATAATTACTGCAGAAGCGGTACATTCCGTGGTAAAGCCCAGCTCCCCTATTTGACCCTCACCACAGCTCCTTACTTTTATACAATATCTCACACTTCAGCCTGTGTTGTTAGTGGAATATCGATTCTGGCTAACGTTTTGGAAGTCTGGTCATTTTCAAAACCCGAAACATAACTCGAAGCTCAAGCACTCTACGATAGCGATACCGAAATCAATATGGAGTCTGAATATGAAACAGAGGGCATTATTGGATTTCTTGGTGCGAAAGATGGAAAAGAAGCTATAGGAGACTCCTTGAAAAACGTTAGTTTTTGGGCAATATTTAGCAGCCAGAAGAAATCGGGAGACAATTTTAAAAAAAATTCTTCGCCAGGGTGAGAGCATCAAATGAAGGCAAGTGAGGACAGCGAGGAGAGAAACGACATATGTCAAAGGGTGAGCGTGCCCGAAAGGTTGCTTGAGATCTATGGTTGTAAGTTATAAGCCCCTAACGCCCTTTCCAGACCTTATTTACGGGAGGGATGTCTTCAAAGATCTATTCGCGTAGTCAGGGCCCCCCATCCAGCAGTTCTGATGTTGCCCTGAAAAGCACCGAAAATAGTCAGAATTCAGGGGATAAGCTCACCTTAACTTTTATCACAGGAGGAGGACGAACTCCATTCTCTACTGGTTCATGAATAGCTATGGATGTTGGGTTATCACATAGGTTCACCACCAGCTGAGTGGTGGTGAAGCTATCAGTGCATAGCAAGTAGCAGCTAGTAGGTAAACAGCCAGTAACGTGTTGAGAGGCAGAACAGCACGACGATGAAGATTTGGACACCCGGTGTGCGTTCACGAGATGGGAAATTCATCCAGGATTTCAGCCAGAATCTCACGACGATCAATCGAAATCAGCATGTGTCAGTTACGAAGTTCTTCTCAGTTGTGCAACATTGCAAAGCGCATAAATAATTGAAAGTGCTATCTGCATAACGACAACAAAATATTAAGATCGATTCGCTACTGATTAACTCACTGAGCATTGCGCTTGGCTACGTCCACCGGAACAATCTGTTGACGCGAGTTCAGCTTTAAAATTCCGATTGATTTCCGAACACGTCAGAAATACTAGAGGTGAGGCCTCCGATGAGACAGTGATCGCTTTGAAAATCCAAGCCATGTTTCAGCTTTAGAAAACGAATGAGTGCTCGGAACGTCTACCAGTATGTATACTTCCCATCGACCGTGTCGGAAGTTAAAAAGCACAATGACTGAAAAACCATTTCAGGATCGCGTACTTCATGGAACGGGCTGCGCCTAGCATAAGACAGTTATACCCTTTGAAAGTCCCATTAGTGACCTTACTTAATAATGAGGCATGCAAAATCGTGCCCAATACAAACAATGACTTTCGAAGGGTAGAATCGTCTCAATGTAATCTCACATCAGCCAACTCACAAAAGACAAATGATTAGAATAATTGTGTCGATCAATTCATCTTTGCGCGCCCATTGTGGTTCCGTTCAGAATCACTGCGGCATTTGTATGCGATTTGAAATATCTCAGCCTCGCGAGGCCAGCCGATGGACAAGCCAACGGTTTTACTCTCCCTATATAGGTGTGATAAAAATTAACTAATCCAGGAAGGATGGAAGGCTTAGTTGTGGAGAGTGGATTCTAACCACATTTCGCCTGTACCCTGGGAGAGATGAGTAGCACCACAACGCTCTACATCGCGACCCTTGTGAGTGAAACATAGCCGTTTGAATATTTCAAACAACGCTGTAGGCGGATGGTGAGAAACAAATGAAAAATAGTTAAGCTTTCCTCGATTTTGATGAGCGCACCTTTCGTCGTGGTACATGCCTCTTCTCGCTTTATTAGAGCCTGGATTCCCTTTGCAGTGGATGTATTTCCCCTTCTTACTCACCAATATCGTAACATCCGAATACCAGAAGATCACGACACGGTCGGAGGTCGAAGGAGAGCAACCTACTCAGTGGACAGACGGGCGGACCCGGACCGTCACGCGCAGCGAAGAATATGCCCCGGCGATTGAGTATGGTTGTCCCCGCGCCGCAATCACCGCTACCCGCCCACTTCCTCGCCGTTTCTAGCAGAGAAAGCGTTAGCATGGATGAAGCCTAACACGCAAGTCAACGGCCCATTTCTCGCGTTCTAGGTTGTTCTCCTGATTTTTTTTTCATCTCTCCATAACTGGCCACCTCTAACCAAATTTCTGTGGGGCTGTCTTTACATCGCTCCGCCTTAGAAACGAAGCTTCCACTTACAATAAGTTGAAATAAAAACATAATTTTAGGGAACTCATCCTTAGAGTGGAAAAGGTGACAGCAACTCCAAAACGACGCAATTGCGCGGACTACGGTAAGACCAATGAACAAATGTTTTACCTCTCTCACACCAGTCAGCAGCTGTTTACAACTTTCTTGATCTCCGGCCAATTTGTACGCTTGTGCCAAACCGTACTTCAGATGGCAAAGTGCCAAATCATCCTTATCCTGATATTGTTCTTGCAATGACAACAGATCTTTTCCATATTTCAACATGTGCTCTGTGCTAAAAAATTTCACATAAATTGACGGGATTTCCAGAGCATAAAAAACGACTCACTTCTTCTCGCCAACTGCATTCTCGAAAAGTACGCGAAGACATGGAATACGCAACACATTGAATTTGTAAAGTGTTCCATCGAGGATGGGATAGATCTGATTACAAAAGTATCATACACGAAAGGGTCTTTGGAAGATCTTTTCTGTGCTCACCTTATAAGCCAATTCAACCCTATCTGCCAATTTTATGTGACTTTTCAACAGGAACTCGTTACCAGATCTAGCGCTTTCTTCAGCCATACGACAAAGCTCAAAATGATCCATCGATATGCTCCAACCGCACCTGAAACAAATGGTTACGAATCCGCAAAATAAGTGTAGCTCCACATCTGGCGAAGAGATATAGGATTCTCGAATATGATGGTATATAAATTACGATGGCATAAAATGGGGATATTCCATGAACTTTTGACCACTCATATCTAGAGAACGCGGTTCATGTTAAATGAGGATTCAAGGATAAGGTGAAAGTGGATGAGTTGGAAACTTACCTAGAGGAGGCAGACCTTCTAAGGGTACGCACCAACACAGATTAAGCCGAAAATGCCCCGTCGACCTCTCGCAATCATCCCAGCAGCATTATCGGCGCGGAACGCCCACGGACCGGCTAACCACTAACTGCATACTCCAGCCTCGAGCAAAGATAGCGCTAGCGTTGCGGAGGACAACACCGATGAGAGTCCATCAATGCGGAAACAACCGGTAAGGAAGAAGTCTCTTTTCTCGCGTTCTGTGCCGTTTCCCACTGTTTTTCTTGTCTGGCCACCTTTACCTTGATCCTAATGGGCTGCCTTCTGGTCGTAGACTGCGTCTTTATTTTCCAAAAAAAACTTCACCAAGGCTTCTTACTGGAATTTTCGATTTGAAAACCGTCTTGAACCCAGTCCAACAATCAAAGGAAAGGAAATGCCTCTCAAAAGCACAAGTTCTGGCAAATGTCAAAGCTTTGCCGATGAGCTTAAGTAAGGCTCTCAGCCAAAAGGTCTCCTTACCGAGAACACGTCGCGTCTTCATGTGGTCGCAGCCAGCCATCT
>KZ346116.1:95155-105254 GCA_002352805.1 Teladorsagia circumcincta | reverse complement strand
GCCGCCGCTCTAATTTTCCGCATATTCTGAACGTTGCCCTGAGCAACCTGTGGTCGGACCCGATATTGAACAGCGACTCGCTGATGACTGTCACGTCGTCGAAGTACCTGAGGCTCCCGGCTAGGATATGATCCAGCGTGTGTTTACCTATCCCATTGGGAGTGCGCCAGGTCCCCCGCCGCCGTTGTCGCTTCTGGAAGAAAGTGTTCGTTACAAACAGCCTCTCCCGCTCGGCGAACTCGGCTGAGACCTCGCCCCGAGGGTTGCGGTCTTCACGACCGTACGAACCGACGAAGCACTCGCCATGACGGCCGCACTCGGTGACACCATTAAAATCGCCCGCGACAATAACTCTGGCGGCCCGGGGCTTCGTGCGGATGGCTTCTGAAATTTGGTCATAGAAGTCTTCGACAACGGCGTCATCGTAGGCGCTGGTGGAAGCGTATACGTTCAGAATGAGGATCAGTGTTTGGTCATCGACTCGCACTTGGAGAAGTGCCAGCCTCTCTGATCTTATTTCGCACGATACCACTCTGGATGCCATGCGGGGGCTGATGACAAAGCCCACTCCGCCCACTTTTCCATTGTTTGCTCCTGCACCGAGATGCACCTCGTGTCCGGACCCCCACGTCCAGGAGCCGGGTGCGCGCCTTCTAGTCTCCTGCAAGCAACAGATGTCAATGCTACCTTGTCGAGCTCGCCAATGAGATGGTCAATTTTGGCATCTGATGTTAAGGCTCGAACATTGATGGTACCAATATAGGCGTACAGATAATTTTTGAGTGCGAGATTTCTCCCCCTCTGCTTCACCCTCTGTACATGGGATCCGCTGCGCAGGACTGAGGGTACTTTATTTTCAGGGCCTTTCATAATGTGCTAGTGGCCAGAGACTGCCCATCGCCTAGCCTAGCCTAGCGGAGAGCCCCCACTGCCGTACGTAAGGGCCGTCTTTCGGGCCGTCACCCTTTAGCCTACTTCCTGGCGAGGAGTTACGGCTACTCCCTCACTTGCGGCCAGAAAGCGTTTCCGCCCCCACAGCGCGGCGAGCTTGGTGACAGTGGTGAGGGTTTGCTTTTTCACCCCTCTAATATTGATCACCGCACTTCTTTCTCAATTTCCGAACAAAATAGCACAACAAATTGATCCCAACTCGTGCCTCCAAGCAAGAAGTATCCTGAAGACAGCGAACGAATGGGCACGGTTTGCTCTGGGCTTGCTGACTCCATTCCCGCAACATACTACAAGGGCGCTAAAAGTACTTGGCCAAATGTAATCTCGCAGTAACTTTTCTTGATGATGAAAATGCTTCGAATTTCAATAGGTTTCGAAAACGAGCCTTCTCATTAGCATCAGTAATTTCATGTGGAATGGGAGAAAGAGTGAATAGTTCTAAGATTATTTTACTGGAGATTCCCTAGTACGACCAATTACAAGTGAATTCTAAATATTTAAAAAGTTTACAACAAAAAAAAATCGACCGCATATTCAATAACACTAGGTAAAATTTGCGTTTTTTTGTCAACCTTCTGGGGTCCCCGAAACATTGACAGGGCCTAGGAATGGAAACAGCTGGTAAGGATTACATGGGACAACTTCGTCCTTTTTTATCCGAATTCGCTGGCTTTGGCTTTCACCCTTTTCCAAAAGGTTCCAAGACGCTCAGGACATGCGTATACAGGGTGGCTACTAAATATTGGCGCATGGTTTATTGACCATATTTTCACAAAGGGCAGCTTTTCCATATTCATAGGTATATTTTTATATAAAATAAAGCATGACAATACTTCACTGGAAAAGCTGTTCGAAGCGGCTTCCTTGAGTAGCGATACGGGGTTCAAGTCTCGTCTTAACTGACATTACGGTGGGCCGCAAAAAGCTGACGTCAAGATCTTTTCTCCTTTTTCCATTCTCCAAGGGAGCCGTCAGGAACTACAAACTTCAATGTTGCATAGGCATCTTTTGCTAGAAGAAGCCTCATATCGCAAAATTTGTTGGGTTCAAATTGGGCGGGTTCGATGGCCAAATATCTTGTGACCAGCTACCTGAAAACCACGGTCACACAGCTCCAGCGTAGATTTTGCGGAATGTGCAGGCGCACAGTCTTGCTGAAGAAGACAGTGACGTCCACTAATAGTCGAAACAGTCCACGGACGGAGCATATCACGTAAAACTGTTTCCCTGTACATCTTGGCGTTAGTTTTGATGGATTTTTCCACAAAGACAAGCGTTGTCTTGGTTCCAGAAGTCACTCCTGCCCAAACCATGACAGATTCCAAAAATCGGCTCCCTGTGTGCACGCAACGTCAAGCAGAATGTCTGCTAGTCGGACCCAACAATTGCCTGTCGTTTTGAGAAATATGTGCCATTCCAGTGTGAAGATCTTTTGAAGTAAGTCGACGCCAATTGCTTGCGGCCCACGGTGAGTTTAATGAGAAGATTAAAGCCAGTGTCACTATCGAAGGAGGCTATTCTAAACAGCCTTTTCAGTGGTGCATTGCTATGTTTTATTGCACATAATAGTGAACTCCTGAAGATGCGATAGCTTCTCTTTGTAAAAATATTTTCAGCGAACCATGCGCCAATATTTAGGAGCCACCCTATAAATTGGTCCTCCAGTTGAAAGCATTGAAGGTATCGAAACACTCTCGTCTAGTAAAGGCGCAAGGCTCAATTACTAGAAGACGAGGTCACCACCGTCAACACCTCCAGAATCTGCGTGGAGATGACGCAACACGGCAATTTCAATGCTTAGTTTCACATACAGGTCAAACTTATCAAATGGTTAAGCATCGTTCCATACTCTAAAACTATTATATATACTTCTTTGGACTGAGCCCAGAGAAGTATTATGTATGATTCCCAGCGCTTCTAGCGGCTTAAGTGAAAATGAGAACGGCAAGGGCTGTGTGCGGTAACCTTCCTCGCACTATTGATGCTTAGGAGTTCGCAGAAATTCTGCAAAATAAAACGCGAGTTTGCATTGAATGACGCACTGGATATGCACTTAAGCGCCACCATGTGAAGTGAAGGTCGCTGATAGAACGGAATGAGTCTAGGCCTAAATCAAGGGTGAAGATTCTAAGTTAACACTTCAGGCAATCCTACTGATCTGCACATTTCCCTGAAAAGCATGCTCAATTCCACCGCGACGCGCAACTTCTTCAAACTCGCATACTTTGGCGACATATTTGTCAATTACCGTAATCATCAGCAGGATCCATTTGTAATGAGCCATTCCATCTGGAGAATGACGGACAATAATGAAGCCGGCGACAATGTTGAGCAGTAAGGTCATTATTCCAGTAGCCCGTACTATATGCGACGTGAAGAATTCCATTTGAAGGTCCGCCATTTTAAGTGTAGATACGCAGATGCGATTGTCACGGATAGACAGGCCGTACGAGAAAGCAACCGCAGTGAGCGGCGATCGTGCTAGACAAACTCTGTTCTATGATCTCAGACAGGTGCCTTTTTTCTAATGACGTAGTCTTCGGCACTTTGCGGCAGCACTCTTAATCAAGATTTGATCTCTGTCCGCTCCTATTTCCCATTTATATTTACGCGTGCTTACAAAGTAGCTCATTTCCTCCTGTACGGGGTGGTTCAAAAGTAAAAGCCTCAATGTTTTTCGAGTGTGAAAATCAATTAGGGATTTACTTAACAAATAAACTTCCCAGAAGGGTAACTATGTGACCATTAAGAACAGAAGATGCTCCAAGTTGACAAATCTGCTCTGACAGAGGCCATCTGACCTCCAACGACAGAATCAGCAGTTCGCCGCATGCAGCCAATGGCGATATCGTCCCACGCCTTTTGGAGCGCTATTTACAGAACATCCAGCGAGCAGTACAAGTCTTCTGATATTTTGCTCTCTAAATTAGCCACACATAGATGTCCATCGAGTTAAAGGCTTTAGAGGAAAAAAGGCTCATTGCTTCAGTTGTGGGGAAATGCGCGTTCAGACGCTTTGATCGATTCGAGAGCCTGACAGGGACCACAGTTCCGATGGAGCGCAAACGGTCATGCTCAGAACGGACGGTCCCGCAGAATGCTCATGGAACTGAATCAACGTGCCGCACTTCACCATCCTTCTTTGCAAGACCTTCGATTAAAGTCAACATTTGAAACTGGAACAATGGATTATGGCGGCCGCAATAGACTTAATGCGGATTTTTTTATCATACCAAATCGTAGGAGAGGTGTGGCGCGCCTCGAGCGCGTGCGTATACTTTTTGCATTTTCTATTTCGATTCTATACCGCAACGAAAACCAGCATGCGCCAATAATCACTGAATCACGAACCCCTCTGCCGTCCTAGCTTGTCCATCAGGCCACGGCCTCCACATAGGCCGCAAACGCCGGTTATGCTTTAGTGTGGACCCGAATTTGCGACTTCCGAACGCAAAAGTAGAGCGAATTCAGCACCAACAATCACTGATTCAAAAACAACTCTGCCGACATTACTTGTCCACAAGGCCATAGCCTCCCCATAGGCCGCAAACACCAGTTATGCATTAGTGTGGAACCGAATTTGCGACTTCCGAACTCAAAAACACGACTGTTCACTTAACTGATCCACGGCGCAGAAACAAAGAAGGATACCACTGAGTCATCAAACGTTGGTCTAGTATTTCAGCGCCGTGAGCAGTCCGATCCGATCACCTCCTCGGCTACCGGTGGCGCCACCCTCTGAAATTCAAAGGCAGCCAAAGGGGAATAAGGGTCAGACCTATTTCAGGGGAATCTACAAAAAAGGAGAAAAACATGAAAGTAGGATTATCCGAGATATTAGAAATTCAAGCTTCGAGGATCTCGAAACTCCTTCAACATTAGTTGAACCATTCGTGAATAATTTCGTTCATTTTCGTTTATGGGTTAGGTTGCCTGTGCGCGAATCTTGAACGTGACCGTTTTCGAAATACTGAACCTGATCAAGATATTCAGTAATGGTTTGAAAGAGCAAATTTTCTAAGGCTAAGAAACGAACTAGCTAACTTTGTTCAGACTGATCCATTTGGAAATACAAATATGTCATTGAAATCTGGAAAAGCTGCTCTTGAAAACCATTACTGAAACAAGATAGCTTTTGACTAGCGCCTCGGGGTCGTCGTAATGATCTATGGTTTCTCGACGACCTCATGTAGATCGTACCGTGCATCACGTTTCCGTGGGAAAATCTTCTGATGTCTTCGGTGTAGAGGAACCCTATGTGATTTTTCTGATGAAATAGAAAGTGGTCCCAATGTGCAGTTGGGCTCATTTGGCTTGATTTGAGAAAGGGGGAATTGTTTTGCTTCGAACATGGGTGGAAGTGACTCGTTGTTTCTGGCCCCCTCTGTTGATAATACATTAGCATACCATTAGCATTAGCATTACATGATCTCCAGAGTGGTCAAAAATGCGTCATTTTTACATCGATTTTCTGCATTCATTAAATCATCGGTTCAATTCTTCCCCTATTTCCATTCACTGTTGTAAACATTCATATGAAGTATCCCTACTATACAGGGTGCGGCATAAATATGGTGACAAAGTAATTGTGGTCCAGTTCGATCCAGAAAAGTCGAAACGGGATCTCTAGTACAACAACGTATAGCCATATCCCTCCCAGCAAATGTTAGCATTTATTACCAAAAATGGCCGTCTAAGACCTCGGCAATATTCTTCAAGCCAACCCAACAGAAATGAGCCCCAGCCCGCATGACATCTTTCTAATATTCGTTTGATGCTTTTCGAAGAGCAGCTGTTAGCGATTCACTTAAAGTCAGGCTCAGTGGACCAAACTAAGCCCTTCTGTCGTTTTTGTGCATGGCTACGCACCGACGAAGACGTTGCCATGCTCAGAATCGCGAAAGGAGCCGTAGTAAGGCCCAGGGCATGGTTGTGCCGCTCCCGCCGCCTATCCTCGCTCCCTCCGCCCACTTTCCGAGTTTGCATGGCCGGCATAACGAGTGAGATCAGCAAAGATGATTGCCGTATCAACCGAAGGAATAACTGGCATATTCGGAAAACTCGATTGAACGTGCTCCTCTCCCAAGCTGGCTTTCTTCACTGCCGGGGGAGCGAGGCTTTCGTTTTTGGCGTTGTCGACTATTCATTTTTATTTTTTCTTCATTGTCGTTCCATTTCCCATCTCTATAGTCAGTCTCAATCACCATAATGCCCAAACACGAGCCTGACTTTTGCCTTTAAGCTGCGTTGTTTCGTGCCCTTCTTAAGCTTCAATATCCACCACAAAGCTTAATCCGCCACATTTAAATTGGAGGTTTTGGCTGGCCACTCTTAGTGCAACCCGAGGTCGGACAAATCGGCACTGCAGCAGACTTTCACAAAATTCATACATGAGCCGGCTTACCGCCTTGCTAGAGAATCCTGAAGTTATGAATGGTGAAGGAGACAAGAGCTCTCTTTGAATGCTATCTTGGATAGCATTTGGTTTAACATTTTACTCTCACACAGGCGGAAACCAACTGAGATGAAGAAGTCGTGGCTACTCAGATTCAATTCATCGCTGACCTGAAAAAATGTATTTGATTTCTGTTGTTCCTGCTCTGCTAGTTTCATCGTAGTTCCTAGTAATCACCCCTGAGTTTACTCGAGTGAAGACATGATCGTCTACGAAAAATACCAAAGGTTTTTTCGACGATGCACACACGGGCTTCATTAGCAGCCCGCGCCCCAAGCACTCGATATTTCTAGCTCTGCTCTTCCCCTCCCTATCTGAGGGAGCTTGTTGTTTATGGTATTTATAAGCATTTGTCCCATGCTTCCTATGCAGAACCTTTCTCACAGTTTATCTTATCTTGATACTGTCGAATTAGTGGCAATTTTATAATGGTCCTCACTGAATAGAGGTGGAAATGCATTTTGACAATATTCTAAGAAAACCCTTTGATTTCCGTAACCGGTTGACATCTTTGAGAAAGATCATTATGTGTACTGCAATTGAGTGTCGTATGCCAGTCTGGCGATGCATCCTTCGGAGACAACACATCTCGGAAAGAGTCCACCAGGCAGCGGACACGTCTGTGCAAGTTGTCATCATGAGCTGGAAGCTCGAGCACAGATCGTTTCTGCAAAATGAAATTTTCGCAACAGTACGTTCGTGGTCTTCCGCTGTACAACTTCAGAAATAGGCGAATCAGCAGCCTCATCCAGTCTCCGCATCAACGCTGCTTTTTTGGAAGGCACAGTGTCCGAACGCACTTACGAGAACGGTTTAAACTCTTTCGCGAGGGAGCCTTCAACCTGGAAGTTTCTGCACGGTCGGAACGATGAGCCGAAGTCGACACTGGTCGCTTGCGCCTGATTCGTGGTGGGGGACCCACGGCACACTACGCGTAAACTGTGCAAATCCTGGATGCTAACTTTACTACCGTCGCCGATCACTTGCAGCGGCTAGGCAAGATGCACAAGCCGCCTGAGTGGGTATACTCAGCTGCTCTCGCACAGGCGCACGGACGACTGGTTGAAGTACATCGTTACAGGAGATGACAAGTGGTGACTGTACGTCAGTATCAAGCGCCCCAGTCACAGGGTTGACAAGGATGAGCAACCCAAGCCGCAGCTATAGGCAGGTCTTCACCCTTCAAAGGTCATGGTCTGTGTTTGGTAGGACAGCAAAGATATCATCCACTACGACCTTCTCCCACGCAACGCTACCCTCACGGCAGACCTCTACGGTGAGCATTTGGATGGACTGCTCGCCAAGATCGCAGAGCGTCCAAATGGGGGTACGATCCAATTTCTGCACGATAACGCCCGCTACCCCACTGCAAGACGGCTCGCCAAAAGCTACTCGTCTTTGGAAGGGAAGAGTTGCCTCACGTTTCGTACCGCCACGATTTGCTCCAACAAGCTACCAATTTTTCCTGTCGTTGTTCAACGCCATATAAGGAAAGACGTTTGATGACGAGCCTGATATGGATCGCTGGTTGAGCAACTTTTTTGAATCGAACCAGAAAAGTTCCTTGCCGAATGCATCAAAAGTACTTTGTTTCCTGATATGTTTCCTTGTTGATTAAAGTTAAGGTATTGATGTGTGTCAAAAACCGCAGGAACTTTCCCTCCAACCTACACACATATTCCTCGATAGGTTACAGAGCAATATCAAAAAGTTACGAATTCGAAAAAGTAGCTCCCAATTCTCTCGCAGATTTTGTGATTGAACCATATACCAACATAATTTATTATAATCGAATTTCACAGAATGAAAAATTGAAGCACTGCGATATGTAAATGAGAGCAATTCGACAAAGGCACATCTGTCAGAATCACAATCAGTTATCACAATCTCGTAAATGCGCTTTGTGTTTCAATGGTCGCGACTTCTTGCGGAGAGCACTTCATTGAGCGTGATGAGGCGCTTACGTACAGAGCTGACTGCCCCGATGTGGACCACGAGATTGGTATCCGTTTGCCTACCGATAAACTCTGATTCGTCCAGGATGTGGTCCTTCGCATGGCCGATGAATGCCCGCTCATTAGACACTGCCGACAACTTGGAGACGATCTCTGGGATTTTTCGTGCTCGAAACACCACGGCTGGTGTGCAGCAGGACTCAGTGACGCTCATGTAAACTGACTTCGTGACAGCGTATCGCACATCGGCCAGGAACTAAACCAGTCAGTTCAAGTCATTATAAGTAGCTGTCAGAGGTATAATATGATTGTGCTTACCTGAGAGGTGTAGGAGCGAAGAATTGTGTACATAAGTGCCGAGGTAGCCAGTAACCACAACACGAATACCCGTCGAAAAATAATAACTTGAAACAAATAACAAATATACAGCGATAAAGCTATTGCCTAAATGGCACGAGTTATTGACAAACAGAAAACTACCAAAACAATTTTGATACCATTGGAATGGATGGGATCTTCCGTAGCTGATTGGGGTGGTAGAGCTTCACGTAGTCAATGTACGGTCTGCGATCGAGTTGTATCATTAGTGACGTCATCATCCTAGCGAATTCCGGAACGACAAGCGCGTCGTCTTCGAGTAGCATCACGTACCTATTGAAGGCAGATTCATCAGCGCAGAGGCTACAACGTCTCGTGCTTTATAAGTAATAATCGGGACTTCTCAGAGAGGGCCCCCTTGTGAAACTGGTAATGGGTGGCAGGATGGAGTTCGTTTTTTGAAAGAAAAAATATTTCTAAAAATTGGACCGAGGCAATGGAACTGAACGCCTCAGAGTCATTTACCGGTGCTCGCGTTGAGGAGAAGAAGAACTGTTTGGATTACTTGGTAAGTGTTCGAGAAATGCTGTTCTCTAATATTTGCCGTTTTGAATGCAGGTCACAGGTCAACGTGGTCTGGTGGCAAGAGGCACCGCTTACACATACACGGTCAGTGGATCATATCCTGGGTCGTACGTCGCCCAAAGCAACCTAGCCTTCCATCCATTCGGGGTTGGTTATTTAGTACCAGACTTGTCTAGGAGGATAAAAACACTGACAAACGAACATAGTTCGGCCACGCAAGCCACTGTATATGCCGACTCGTGATTAACGCACTACAATTAGAGTAGAAGTTGAATTCGTGGTGCATCCTATCAGGGGATTGATAGTGCCAAATGCCTTACCCTTTTTATCCTGGATTCAGGTCGCATAGATGTCTTATATATGATAGAAAACTTATCACCGCGGTCACATAGTGGTGACCACATCACTAAAAGTTGGAAATGGCTATGTCGTGAAAACTATGAAAGGCGTTTCTTTCTCTAAAATGTTCAACGCTTCAAATGAGTGGACCGAATTCCTTCGAGATTTCGACGCCTGGGGTATTTCGTAAGGAATTTTATCTTGACTTTATCCTACTTATTATTTTGTTAGGCTGTTCGAAAAGTTTCCGAAGATTTCGGTGGCTCTAATTCAGTGTGTTGATTACGAAATTATTTTCAGCAGGCTTCTGCTACTTTATACTCCACATATAATTCTAGAGCCCGTTTCTCGCTCTATAATTGAATTGTCCGTCTTGTTCAAAGCATTTATTGCTGCCTTACAGAGCCCTGAATCCACCTGGTTCACGGAGATGGCGCGTGGCTTTATTATTTCAAACATAGCTAGCCAGATAAGACGAGTTACAATAAGCTATGTG